>JAMKQA010247281.1:0-20708 GCA_024699735.1 Posidonia australis
CCTCCCTCCTCACCCCTCTCCTTTCTCACCCCCTTTCTTTTCACCACCCGTCACCCTAGGTCCCCCCTTTGTTTCTTGCATTGATGAGAGAGAGAGAGAGAGTGAGTGAGGTAGAGGGTTTGTGGGGCTGGTTATCGGTGTGGGAGGTGCTCCGAAGGTCGAGGAAGCTTCCTTGGACATCGTGGTCACTGGTAGAGGTCGGTGGCTGGTTGGAGGACGCATTGGATCGTTAGAGCTCATTTCAGGTATGTACTTCCAATCCAATGAGTAGAAATCATGTAAAATGGTAGAATTGCCTAGGATGCATGTAATCTAGGCTAAATTTAATGTTTCGAAATTTTTGGGAATTTATTGTGTAATTTATGGGTATTTATGGTGGTTGTTGAGATTTAGGTCCTTTTGACCCCTTTGTATAACTTCCTGTGTGATGTATGGATTTCTCTTTATTGGTTGCGATTTGGAGTAGACTCGAGGATCTACCACATATGTTTTATTTGAAATTTTTGGTGGTTGTTTGGTGGGTCCGCCCTTGGTTTCCACTTCAGGCTATTTTTGGGTGCCCTACTGTAGGCCGTATGAATTCTAACCGAAAACTAAGACAGCGGGTCGAATACATGGGCCTCATGTGTGGGTTTGGCAGTAGCTCTAGCCCCTAGTCCATGTGCTGTTGGTGTTCAAGCGAAAGTACCAAGAGCACGGGCCAGATGAGCAGTCCACATGGGTGTGTCTAGAAGGGCATTTTTGGAAGTTTCTCTTGGATTTTTGGATAATGTATTTTGAATGCAGTGGTTTCCCGGATTGTTTGTATTGCCCATTTGAAATGGGATCATGGGCCATCAGTGGTGGTTTCGTGGGACACCTAATGTGTCGTGTTATCGAGGTTTTGAAAGAGTTTCCAAAGATATAAAATGGTTTTTGAAAATGGTTTTGAAAGAGATGTGTTGGCCCGTTTTGGAAAATGATTTTTTCCTGGTTTTCTGTGTGTGGGTTGAGACACCATGGGATCGTGTTGTCGGGACCAGGGAATGTGACGACATTCTCAGGTGGTCGGGCATGTCTCCCTAGTTGAGGTCAGGAGCCGAGAAACCTGAGGTTGAGGGTTGTCATGTCTTGGAGGTATGAGAGTCCCTAATTGTTGCCTCAAGGCTAGGGTTGTGGTCCACGAGTTGTGGTGTCATATGGCATGATGGGGAGGTATGATACTCTTGTTGCCGCTGTGAGCACTGACGCTTGAGTGTTGTTGGGTGTAAAGGTATGACACTCCTTCCTGAGTACCATGTGGAGGACGCCGTGAGGAGGCGTACCCTATGGTGGCCAGTGTAGGTGAGACACGTGTCCTGTAGCTAGAAGCGTCCTGAGAGATAGGGCTGCCTTTCCTGGTGGGGGTTGGCTCTATGAGGGTTCTCTAGATGGAAGAATCGCAGGATGGTAGTTGGCTCCAACACAGGGTGGCACACCCTGGCAGTGCAGTGTACTTCGATGGCTGCTTGTGGCCAAAGTTGGTTGCCTGGCACCAGGCTTCTCGACTCACTATGTGTGGTTTTGGCCATTGAGTGCCTCATTTGTGGTTTAGGGCTAGTAGAGCCCTGTTTGCTATTTTGGCAGGTGTGGGCCGCGCTTGCTGTGGTTTTTGGCCTTGTGGGTCTGATTTATAGGATTTTTGAGAAAATGATTCGCGAAATGATTTTTAAGGAAATTATAGTTTTATTTTTTGTCGTTTTCGATGGTTGCGTGCTGGGTGACTTTTGTCACTCACATCTTCTTCGTGGTTTTGGGTTGCAGGTGCAGACATGCAGATGAGTTTTAGCATAGTGCATATAGTCTGGAGTTTTGTAGTCGCACACATAGGTTCCTAGTAGATGATATATTTGTTTAGCTTTTAATTTCCTATAATTTAATTTACTTTAAATTATTATGGGAATTTGGAGGCGTGAAAATATGTCGGCTAATTCACGAGGAAAAGGAGGAATAGAAACTGTAATGGGAATAAGAGATATATTTCGGCTAATTCACGAGGGCCTTTCTTATCACATGAAAAATGTTCAAGCACAATTACCTTGAGGCTTGGCTTTCAAGATCACAAATTATAATATTGTAAATCACCTTGGATTCTAATTCTACTAACGAAAAGACATTTTTGACAGACTACTTCCTTTGAGGCGTTGAACCATTGAGCAGAAGAGTACTTAATGGAGCAAGATGATTGTTTTGAGAAAGGAGAAGGGGATGGAAAAGAGACAACAAAGGAATGAAGGATAATTTGGTTTGAAAGATTAAATGTTTTACATATCGATGAAACCTCAATCTAGTAAATTCCATCCCTCTTTAACCAAATTTTGGACTACCCTCTCTATCCATCCAATTACTAGTTCTTGCCTTTCACTACAAGAGAAACAAGATTTTGCGAGGACACTATTCCTCGCAAAGTCCTCACTAATTCCTTGCTAAGTCCTCGTTATAAACTTTAACAAGGACTTAATGAGGGCTAATTATCCTCAGAACTAAATAACTTGTTATATTAATACTGCATGGACATATCCTTTCAATGTGCTCATTTAATATTAGCGAGGACATTATGAGGAAATATTTCCTTGTAATGTCCTTGCTCTATCCTGGTGGAACCCTCGACAAATGTTCGCTAAATATCATTAGATTGTATCGTCATTACAGTTTTAGCGAGGAAATTATAAGGATATAGCGAGGACATGGCGAGTAAATGCCCTTACAATTGGCTCGCTAAGTGCTCGTTAAAAAAAACAATACATTGCAAAATTGAGCCTGCTAAAATTTAGATTCATACCTAGTAAAATGTAATTCAAATACATTCACAAATATATTCAAGTACACATATACAAATTTTATAAAAAAAAGTTTCAATTGATCATACAACATAAGATTTTACACATTCAAAGTTTTTACAAAAAGGTAGCTAATACAACATTGAAATATCTTAATACAAGTCACTAGATATAATACAAGTCAAAACGATATATTATATATCACTTTCTTCGGGAACCTACTTGCTTTCCTTTACCTTTTGAGGATGATGCATGGATGGAGCGATGACGATGAGTATACTCCTCGTAATCCACCTCATCATCACTTGCCAAATCAACTTCTGATTAAAAACCTTAGTGAATGTAGTGGAATTGGCGGTCCATTTTGAGGAGGACCACAAGCTGTTCTTAGAAGAATACCCCAATGGCAAGGGGAGTTCCACGATCTTCTACTTCAGGAAGATAGATTTCTAGTAGTTTTGAGAGCTCTTGAAAGAAAAGGAAGGAGCATTCTGACTCTGTGGTGAGAGGAGGCAGTGTTGGATATAGTTAGATTGGTTCGAGTAGCAGCTTGGGGGACAAAAAAGCTTGCTTTGTCTGTGGCCGTACAAGACATGTGACAGCATAGTGTTATCACTAACAGAGGAACCCAGTGCAAATGACCTGTTACGACTGTGGGAAGACTAGACATGTTCAGCGTAATTGCTTTGATCCTCCAAAGCTTGCTGGGAATGCACCTCGTCAACCAACCAAGGGACGAGTATTTACCATAGCTGCTCTTGATGCTGGTCCTTTTGGAGATGTTGTAGAAGGTAAGGAGCAGTAGAGTGTTATGTAGTTTGATCTTTATCTTTCATGTACTATTGTAGCTAGCACTATTTTCCTATGATGTTGATGAATATTAATATGTGATATTTAGGTTCCTTCCTTGTGGCTGACTGCATGGCTAGAGTTCTATTTGACTCAGGGAGTTCATTTTCTATCTCTAAGTCATTTGCTGCTGAGATTGGAGACCGACTAGCTAGATTGGCTTTCCAACTTTATGTAGTGACCCCACTAGGAGAGCATAGCCTAGCGTAGAGATATTTGCGGTCTGTTGATGTGAGATTGGGAGATCAAGACTTCAAGGCTAGCTTGATAATCATGGATATGTAGGAATATGATGTCATCCTAGGGATGGAATGGCTGACACAACATTCTACTATGATCGACTGTGCTAAAATGAGGGTCATGGCAGAATGTCCAGGTCGGGGATGGCGTGTAGTGCAAAGGACCAAGCCAAGAGAATAGAAAAAGATAATCTCTACAATCAAAGCCTACCGCAACATATCTAGAGGTTGTATGGGATACCTGGCCAATGTGACAGTGTCTTCCTCTTTTGCTCTGAGGATATAGGATACACTAGTTGTAACCATGCCGGCGACATCCTCGAGACTTGGCACGAAAGGCCAAATGCGCAAGGATCGACAAAGTCACGGCAAAAATAAAAATGCAAATGCAGGAGTCGCCACCTAATCTATTAAAATGGAAGACAAGGAAAACCATATAAATCATGCAAATAAGCCAATGAAAAGCAGGTCGTGAACCAGAAAACAGATAAGGATCCCTGTTACGTACGAGGAAGGTATTAGGCACCCTCGTGTGCCCGATAAATCGGTCTTTTATAGGTTTCTCATTTTCTTATGAAATGTTGGCCTTTCAGCCTTTACTGTATGCCCGAGGGCGATATGCCATGCTATGCTAAGTGAGTGGTCTCTTATACTAAAATAATGGTACATGGAGTGCAGGGTGTGTCCTAATGCTCAGAAGTATCGCTTATATATCGGGTCAATTGTCGATGCAAAGATATTGCATAAATAAGATCATGGATCTAAGTATTTTGAGAGACTTTTCATCCTTGCTTTACTACATGCAATGTATGATCTAAACATGCACAAAAGGTTTGAAAACTGAGTTGGGTCTTCCTGGATATCAAGGAAGAAACCAAAGAAAGCTGAAAGCAAATTGAAGCAAGAAATCATGCTAAAAACTACGTGAAAATCTACTGTGTGTTACTGAAAATAGGCTGATGCGCCTGTTAGGTGTGCCAGACTTGTGCTCTAGTCTGGTGCATGACCTATGTGCTCCTGTGTGGGCCAGCTAGATGTGCCAAGGAAAACAGAAATCCATGCAGTGCCATATCACTTGAGAATACATTCTGGAAGAGTATGCAATGTAAAATCCTTCGCAAGACTTGAAAAATATGCTTTAGAAGTAAATGGAATGCAAGTATGAGAAGACTTGTGGACCTTGTGCTCAAGGGCTAGTAGCCTTACGTAAGATCACCCTATTCATGCTAAATGAAAACATCAAGATTCAGTCATGTCACTGGATCATGGGTTGATGCATAAGGCTCTCCACGTAGGAGTAATGTGCAACCAGCCTACCAGATGTTAGCCATGGACTGAATAGTCAAAGAGTAAAGCAACTTAAAAGCAACATCACTTGAAACTGAAATCATGTATGCACGATCAGAGAATATCAAGGAATACCCACTGAAAGAATCTGATTCAAAACTATTCGGAAAACATGCAGATGGGAATGCAAAATATGATGATTTGTTCTTTGACCAGTCTAGTGCACCAGAATGATGTGCTAGTGTGGTGCTCTGATTTTGTGCACCATTCTGGTGCGCCATGTAGGTGCTCCAGAATGGTTCTCCTCAGAATATCTAAATCAGACTGCAGTCTGATTCAGAATCTGGGCTAGATCCAGAGACAGGTGATTTCTTTTTTATTAAGCCAGTTATGCAAATGACGGAAACAGAAATATGATGAGATGAAAATGAACAGAAAACCTTTTCCTTTTATTTGATTAAAAAGAAAGATAAAACATGGGTTTATGGCAGAAATGCTTATACGAAATCTTGAAGAACATGTGTGAGAAGATAAACTTGACAGCCCATATGCAAGTGATGAATATGTAAAGAACATGTTTATTGCATGTCCTAGCATGCATGTGTATGGATCATGGATCCTAGTGCAAAGAAATAGAGAAGAAAAATAGTAAAACCACTCATAGGAATTACATGATGCAGATTTTTAACATATGGATCCTACATGCAAGACATCTTGTATGTGAAATCAACACTTTATCATAAAAATTTCTTATATAAACAGCAAAAAATCAGATTTCATGTAAAATTCACAGCATGCTTTATCTTGGAGCAATGACTAAAAATTAAAGAAGGAGAGAAAGAGAAGACCTACCACTCAAGATGTTCCTTCTCGAGATATCAAAGATGTTGGGATCCTTGTTGCTTTAGAAGGGCTAACAATGCTTCAGAATATAAGGGGATGCTCGTGAGAAAGAAGAATAGATTGCAGAAAACAGTAGCTTGCTCCAGATTTTCTTCTTTCAGGGGGGCCCAAATGGTTGCCTATGGGTGTCCGTATATAGGGATTTCTCATAGGTAACTCCTAGGAATGCAAGCAGCCTCGTAAACGAAGAGCCTGGGAAGATTCCATGGCATATTCATTGGTGGAGGTAACAGCCATGGGAGGTGGAAAGCTAGCAGCCAACAGTCTGAGAAGTGGTTGCGCACCAGCTTTGTGCGCCAGGTAGGGTCCTTAGGTAGGTGTGCTAGTCTAGTGCTCCAGCTAGGTGTGCCACTGTAGCGCTCCTGCTCGGTACTCCAAATAGGTGCTCCACATTGGTGCTCTAACTTGGTGCTCTCCCTTATTTGTCTGGATTTCTAATTGGGCTGCGGGCCTGCTATAGGTTTGTGGTCAATTTAGCTAATGGGATTCAAAGGTTAGCCACATCCATAGCAACATCTGGAAAGCTTATCTATGAGTCACCTCAAAATCGAGGTGTCTACAGATGCCCCTCACTGAGCGAGGTCGAGGGACGAAAGGAACCAAGACTGATGCTCAGGGTTGACAAGATACCCCCATTTTGAGGTTACAAAAGGATGGTGTTTGTTGTAGGCAGTAACTCACTTATCCGGCGGATGCACCGAAAGTCATGACTTGTTGCCAAATGCGAATGCAAATGCAAAATGCGTGCAACTGCTGATCTAAATGCTGGGGATGTGATGCCAATGCGAAAACAAATGCAAGAGCCGATCTGAAAGCCGATGCAAAATCGATGTGAATGCAAAGTAGGTGCCTGCAAGGCGATGCAATGCTAGAGCTAGTGCTAAAGAAATGTGGCAAAAACAAAGAAATCCTGTGCACTAATTGGGATCAGTGGCAGGAAAATGATAAGTTGTCGGACTCATCAACCAGATTAATGAGGTTATCAACCTAAAGAGACGGGATATGACAAGCAAGCTGAGTCTTGTCAACCCGGACACCTGACAACGTAACGGTTGTCAACCGAGTAGTTGGGGATACTAGCCCAAGGAAAAGGGGTATGACAAACATATCATTTGTCAAACAAGAAGGCCCTATCCGCACGGACCAAGGCTGAACAAAGAGATTTCGCGCCCGCGAAAACACGAAAGAGAAGAGGAAAAAAGACCTTGACCGCTCGGTCAGAGGGTCGAACAATGTGATTTCGCGCCCGTGAAAACCCAAAAGAGAAAAGATAAGGACCTTGACCGCCCGGTCAAAAGGTCAAGCAGTTGGATTTCCTACCCAGGAAAATCCGAGAGAAGGGCTAGGACCCTGACCATTTGGTCAATAGGTCAAGCCGCCAGATTTCCTGCCCAGGGAAATCCAAGAGAAGGGCTAGGACCCTGACCATCCAGTCAAAAGGTCAAGCCACCAGATTTCCTACCTAGGGAAATCCGAGAGAAACCAAAGACTTCGACTGCTCGGTCAAAGTCAACAAGCTGGATTTCGCACTCGCGAAAGTCCAGGAGAGGCAAATGACATTGACAGCCTGGTCAAAGTCAAGGAATTGGATTCCGCGCCTACGAAAATCCAAAAGGGTAAAGGACATTAGCCGCCTGGTCAAAGTCAACAAGATGGATTTCGTGCCTGTGAAAATCCAAAGAGGGCAAATGACATTGATCGCCCGGTCAAAGACAACAAGCTAGATTTTGCGCCCACGAAAATCCAAAAGGGGCAAATGACGTTGACAGCCCGATCAAAGTCAACAGGCTGGATTTCGCGCCCATGAAAATCAAAGGGGGCAAATGACGTTGACCGCCCGGTCAAAGTCAACAGGCCAGATTCCACGCCCACAAAAATCCAAAGGGGGCAAATGACGTTGACCGCTCGGTCAAAGTCAACAGGTTGGATTCTGCGCCTGCGAAAATCCAAAATGACATTGACCACCTGGTCAAAGTGAACAAGCTGGATTTCGCGCCCGTGAAAATCCAAAAGGGGCAAATGACGTTGACCACCGGGTCAAAGTCAACAGGCTGGATTCCGCACCAGCAAAAATCCAAAGGTAGAAGGATCTCGTTCGCTCGGAAGGAGAACCTAAAAAACCAAAATGATGATCCCTAGACTATCCCTTAGGAAGGAAAATGGCAATGGTGCCTCGAAGGGCAAAATTGTTAATATGCTGGCTGCTGATGCTATGGTGTAGAAACTGACATTCTTGCTAAGATGCATGTACAATCTCTTCTTGCTGGAATTTTTCCACCAAAAGTGGCATTGTTCACAAATGGTGAGGACTTATTTGCAAATGTCATGAACTTGAGGGCATTATTGCAAATTCCCCAATCATGACAGCATTCTGATTGTTGTATTACCATTGCACTGTGACATTCGAGATTCTGCTGTATATCAACAAATGTCTGCTTCAAACAAAACTTCCCACATCCTTCATGGAATATTCTGCAAATTTGAGAAATGTAGGGGGTTTTCTGCAAATTACCCCATCTGGTGCATTTTCGCGGGCCCTATGCTGGCTTTTCTCTTGAAACTTTATGTTTTGCTCCTGATGGCAAGCTACAGAGTGGCAGGGGTTGGAATGCAATTTTCACGACTATTTTTCATTGTGGATTTCATGCATTAAATTATTTGCATAAAGAGGCCCACTAGATAACTGCTATAACTATAGTTTTTTTTCAGTTCTTCCTGCTTACTGGGAATGCAAGGGGCTTTATGCTACTTGGCCTTTGTACCATATTCTACTATCATTTTGCCTGATTTGATTTCCCTTTCTTGAATAGCAACACTCTTATGCATATATCTTCTTTTTAATTTCTCCTTTTTTTTCCTCTCAAAGGGCGTGCCTCTTCCTCTTCCTCCTTATTTCTTCCTTTCCTCCAAACGAAACTCTCTCCTTCTCATCTCTTCATCCCCTTCCCCTATTCTCTCCACCTTTCTCATCCACTCTCGACAGCGGCGCGCAGGAGGTGCGCCGGCATGGTGCTCTCGGCTAGTGCAGGCGTTCAGCGCGCCAACGAGGTGCGGCAAAGTGTGACGGCGGCTGGTCGGCAACGGCATGGATCGGACCCTCCAGGATTGGCTGGATAGAGGGTCACCGGCGAAGGTAATCTTGAGCTCTACCCTTCTGTTTTCTCCTTGCTCGGGCTTGCATTTTTTGTTGCTTCTTGCTTGGATGGCCGGTGGCTCACGATTTCAAGCGAGCATGGGTGATTCTGATGGTCCATGGTTGCGGGGTGATGGGTTTGGTGTGGAGGCACGGGTTGGTGGCTACGGCCATCAGCGAGGAATGTGGAGTGGCTGTGAGATGGTGGCGGGCTAGAGTGATGGTGCGGGTCACCGGTGAAGCGGGCCATAGTGGTGGGTTCCGGTAGATGGGCTGGCCATGTTGTGGGTAGGCAACGGAGCAGCTCGGTGGGAGGTGGGCTCCAGCGGGTGGTAGTGCTGGTTTTGGTTGGCTAATGGGTCCGTGTGGTTGGGGTGGTGGTCTGGTGGTGTAGGCTGATTTGGAGGAGGGAGGCCGTGTTGTAGGGATTGCTGGTGGGTGTGGTGGATTCCGGTGGTGGCAGGTTGGCTATGGTGATGATGGAAGGCTGTGATGAAGGTTCAAAGTTTGGGTAATACTTTGATTTGCTGTTGCTTATGCCATTCATGCCATGCTGCCATTTATGCCATATACATTCTGATTTAGATGCCATGCTATTGCTATGTAAAATGTGATTTCATTTTTTTTTGAGTATTGGTCACTTTAATCATTCTTCTGTTGACCCATGCTCGAATAAAATAATAGCCCACACAGAATGTTTCATGTCCAACCCTTCCTGTCTTTAACTTACATGCCTGAATAAAATATTGCCACATAGTTTGCACATTTCCACGTAACACTGAACTGTAACTGTACGCCTGTTTATACTTGTATTTCTGCTACTATATGCCATAATGCTTTACTTTAAATGCCATGCCCTTTGCTATTTTGCCAATGAATGTAATGCCATGTCTGACTTCGACTTGGGCTCTATTATGCTTAAATATTCTGCATTTGTCATGCCTGCTGCTACTGTATGACTCTTGGTTCGGCTTTTTTCCTTTTCCGCAGGATGACCCAGTTCCCGAGGTGAGGACCCCACAGTCCTCGCGGGGTACGCCATCTAGCTCTCGCTCTCGCCGGAGGGGTAATTCTTCGAGATCACGGGCCTCCAGCACCTCGACTCCTGCTGTACCTATTGAGGTAAGCCCAAAATTAGAAGGAAATGTGTATATAAATCTGGAGTTTTATCTGACAAATGCAATTTCAGGAATCTGGCAATTTCGAGGGGCGGCTGCTAAGTGACCATCACATCTGTGATGGTCCTGATTTTGGGGTAATTTTCTCGCTTTGACGAGCTTTAATTATAACCTGCCTCTGACTTGGCATTAATTCTGTTCTTGACATTTCAGCATGGGGATGCGAATCGGGTTATGCAGTGCCATTGGGGCCCAATGCTTGACCACTTTCATCATCTGTCGGATTTTCTGCAGGACTTCCTCCATCACTGATCCCCCTTTGGAGGTTTGCTTCGCATACCCATTATACATGGCCATTATAACTTCTTCAGGGCTTTGGTGAAGAGATGGAGGTTTGAGACGCACACTTTTCACTTTCCATTCGGAGAGCTGACCATCCTGCCTGATCAGTGGGCTCTGCTGACGGGTCTCCCCATCGACGATGAGCCGATTATAGGTGAGGCTACTCACGGCATGCATCTGGCTCCCGCGCACCTTGGCCGCGTTCCTCCAAAGCCACCTCGGGGGAAGCATATGATCACTGTGTGGTGGCTGAGAAAGTGGGACCAGTTTTAGCCCAACCCTGAGCCTGACAGCGAAGAGGCGGACTTTGTGCTGAGGCATTTCTTGTTGGATCTGCTAGCCATGATTTTCTGTGACTCGTCTACTTACTGCATTCATGCTGATTGGTTAGCATACTTAACCAATCTGGAACATCTAGACCATTTTGACTGGGCTGGTGCTAGTTATACTTGGCTGATTTGTGGGCTCGATAATGTGGTCAAGCTTGGGCACCGCTCCAATGTGGAGTTATATCCTCTACTGACTGTAAGTACTCATTTCCGTTGTTAGCCAAGTAAATATTTTTGATTCTTAGCCGACCTTTGCCTCCCTTTGCTAGTACTGGATTATGGAGCATATCACCAGAGGGCATAGTTTTGGCCGCCTTCGGGACGAGCTTTTGCCTCTCCCTAGCCAGTGGGTCGAGCCTGACCACCGGGCTGCTGTAGGGGTCTACAGTTACGAGTCCTATCGGTATCTGCTAGACCTAGTAGAGCTCGAGGATGTAAGTCTCCCTTCCTTTTTATACTGTGTCCTCTAATGCTTTTAAGTCTATGTTGCTTAAATTGCTTATATTTTCTTCTTTTCCCGTAACAGGTTCATCTGCGCCTGTTTGCTAGATACGACAGTTTTGACTGGGCCCCCCTGAACTCTGGCCGCTTTCTTAAGGACAAGCAGGTGAAGTTTTACTGCATGAAGAAGTCGGCCTACTTCCTCCTGGGGCGTGTGCGGCATCAATTTCTGAATGAGTTCTGTATTCCTGCCCCTCCTCCTTCTGATATGGACTACCTGGCTTCGACTCGTTCAGTTTCCAGAAGCCGACATGCGGCAGCTATGGCTTCCCAGGACAAACATGTCCTTCGAGATGTCAACTACACAGATTATCTGGCTTGGTACATGCGTGTCGGGAAGCCGTACCTATTTGAGGAGGCTGTGCGGGATAGCCAGCGCAGGATGTGGTATGCCTCCGACTGGGCCAAGGTACTTGGTTATAACTTCTGCTTAATACTTCTGGCATATGACATATATAAATCTGACATTTGTCATAATTCAACAGGGCTTTGAAGAACAATTTGGTGCCTTCCATGCCGATATCCGTCGGAAGAGGGTAAGACTTTTACTTTGTAAATTGCCATTTTCAACTCAAAACATGCCTGACATATCTGTTACTTTGCAGGAACTACGCTGGCGTAATATCTTCTGGGTATGCCTCTTTTTCTGTCTTTGTTACTTTACTTTATAACTCTGACTACTAACACAAATCTTGATATTACAGCAGGACTTCCCAGCCCAAGAGGTGAATGTAGCCAGCAGTGGGGAATTCACCATGGAGGCATCTGAGGTGGACCGCTCAGATACTGAGGTTACCCAGAGGGTTCGAGATTCTACTCCCCATTCCCAAGCTACTGCAGCTGCTCAGTGGTCGCGACGGATCACTCGACGAGGCGCCCGTCTCTTGGCCGAACACTTCCAAAAGGCATCATCCGACGAGGAGGAGTCGAACGAGGAGTAGCTATTCTGTATTTTGTAGTTATTTCCAAGCTTTGTACTAACAGTGGAATGTCGTAAACTTGCTTTAGAATTTATAAAATGACAATTCCGGATTCTACGATGTGCCCCTTCTTGGGGTTTTGTTTGTGTAAGTTGTATGCAAAATTCTCTATGCAAGTTCAAATAAATGGCGCCGATTTGGCGAGATCCATATTTTAAGGGAGGTGCTACTGAGAATTTGCAACTGTTCCGTGCGCCACCTCGGTGCGCCACTAAGGTGCGCCACTTAGGTGCTCCTCCAAAAATGGCGGGTTTGCTTTCCTTTTTTGCTGACCCCCCTTTATTTTCCCTATATAAACTCGCATTCAGCGAGATGTGCCATCGTCCTTTCTGCAAAACGACGTTGGATCCTTGCTTCTTGCTCTCTTTTTGATCTTTTCTGAGCACCAGCTGCGCTATACTTCGCATCACAATGGTATGTACTTTTGCATATATGTGTTTTCTGCTATTTTCCTGTTGGCCTCTTCGTGCTTTGCTGCAGATTTTTGCATTTTGTAATGTTATCCCGGCTCTATGACAAAATATCCTGAATATGCCACCCGATTTTACTTTTAGATTATATTCTGCTGGATTGCTTTGTATGTCCCATATTTATGTTAAGTTCTGCCTTTTCCTGCCATATTTGGTCCAAATCTGTGTCCACAGAGTTATCCTACCATGGTGACACCAAAACATTACTCAGATGCTCTGCGCGGTTGGATTGATGCTTTGACAGCTGCTGACCGCGAACAACTGCGGATTTAGGGCATATCCTCGACACTTTTAAGTATAGCTAAAGTGGAGGTTAACTGGCATCTGTTATGCGCCGTGGCTCGATTTTGGAAGCCGGCCTTGCATGTTTTCTACTTTGGGCAGATAAAATTGACTCTGACTTTGGAGAAGGTTAGACGGATCTACGGCCTGTCGCCATTCATGTCTCCTCCAGTCTTCACTTGCCACAACAATTATGTCCCAGTTTTGAGCCGATTGACAGGCTTGACCAGAAGCGTCTGTGAAGAGAAACTTATCTGCAGAGATGGATCTACAACCATGATGCGCCTGGATTATTTTGACGAGATTATTAGTGCCTGCTCCTCTTTAGGCATCCTGTGGCTTCATAGTTTTGTGCTACGCTTCCTCGGGGAGCTCATTTTTAGCCATGGCTGGACGACTGTGGCTATTGAGGTGGCAGAAATAGCCTGGGCGATGGTTATTTACCATATTGATCTTGCTCCTATTGTCCTTGCCGAGACCTATGTTGGTTTCGATAGGGCGTTGAAGTGCTCCCGACATTTCCATGGTTTTGGCGCCTTGGTGCAAGTAAGCAAACCATTTTATTTAAATACTTAAATACTCTGCTATGCTTATCTTAACTATGAGACCCATTTTTGCCAGGTTTGGTTTGTTGTTCATATGGGAGTGAAGATTTTGCACCCTCGGCCTTCTGCCTTTGAAGCTTATAGTGGCACTCACCATTCTAGGACACTTCCAGGTGTGCATGTGCTGTGCAGCAGACTGCGGAATCTTGCTGAGGATACAGTAACATGGTGCATTATATCCTCGACGTCGAGAATCTTTACTGCCTTTTTTAATGCTAGGGACATGTGGCTTGTGGTTCTTCTTGGGCTCATGGGAGGTGTGGAGTATCACCCTGTCTAAGTCCTTCGCCAGTTTGGCTTCTGCCAGGATTCTATTGAGCAAAGTCCCTGTCCTAACCGGTACAAGAGGTATATTGTCGACTCTAATGCAACAACCTCAGAGTTGGCTCGTAAGACGCGTGCTGGCATCAAGTCCTCCAATCTTGCCATTACTGAGGGCTCTGGTTGTACAGTGGAATACGAAGGCGAAATAAGGGAGACATGGCCCATAAGCGAGATTCCACCCAACGGCACCTGTTTCACAAGGGCTAGCAGCTCAAAGAAGCCCAGAGTTGATTAGCAATGTCTGTATCAGTGATGGACCATAATAAAATTTTCTTGCATTTATGTCATCTTGTCTTGCTTGTATTTGCTCACGTATTTCCAAAACTGCTCTCAAGATTAACCTAACTGGCATGCCCCTGGTCAAAGATTGTTCCAATTTAAAGAAGCGACTAGCATGCCCCTAGTCAAATGCTTATTTGCCCATACTATGACCAGAAAAAGGCAACTGGCATGCCCCTGGTCGGAATACGGCCAAACGCCTTGCAAAGTGATATAAATATGCTTGACTTAAAATGCTAAATGCTGTGAAAAAATGCAATGCAGAGAGAGGATTAATTAATTAATATACTGGTGCCCTCAACGCCAAGGAAGCCTATTTTGCCTGCTGTAAGAGGTGACACTGTCCTCGACTCATGTGGCACTAACCTAAACACTTAGGTTTATTTGTGGCTCTCCTTCAGATATTATGGGCTTCATGTCAAATTCTTGGGGCCCTACATCTACTCTTTTAAGGATTCATGTTTCTTTTTCTCCCTCAAAGGCATGTTGACTTGCCCTACCCCTGCTTGGAGGTAATATATACCTAAGCTGAGGGGGTGGCTGCTTTTTTTGTTTGATATAAAAGGGGTGGCTAGTCCCTTTATTCGATCTATAGGTGCATGCTTCGACTCCTCTCCAAGTTATATGGGAGGAATAGGGTTGTCCTGTATGCCTCTCTCAGTGGAGCTAGCTTCTGTCTACCGCTTCTGTCTCCTTATTTTCTTTTGTGCTCCAGAGTCGATATTTTTCTGTATTGCTCGCACTCTCTCTAGACCTAACATTTTTACTCCCTCTGGAGATATAGGTCCCTGGGAATTTGCACATTTCGTCCATTCTACTGAAATCTTTTCCTCATCTCTTAAGTTTCTAGGGCACATGAGGAGGATTGGACATGTCATACGCAGGCAGGCTTCCGATTTTCCTCATTGGGCAAATGATGATGTTGTGCAAAAAGTGTAGGAGATTATTCATGTTATGCTAGGATGCAATAACCTAAAATATTAGTAGGCGAAAAGAAGAAACATGAAAATGCAATGGCTCACAGTGCAAGGCTTAGGATTGACTATGAGTCACTGGTAGTACTTCTTTAGGTAGGAAGCATTGACAGGCTCTGACTGCTCTCTATGGTCCATGCCTTCAAGAATGATTGCACCCCCAGACAGGGCCTCCTTAACCACAAGGGGTCCGCGCCAGTTAGGCCTAAATTTTCCCGTGCATCGGGCAAATGAATGGCACATAAAACCAAGTCTCCCGGTTCAAAGCTTCTAGGTCGGACTTTCTTTTGATATGCCCAGGCCATTCTCTTCTGGTAGCATTGGGCATGATGTAGAGCTTGTAATCTGTGTTCATCAATTAAATCTAGCTGAACACAGCGATCTTGTATCCACTCAGCCTCTTCTAATTCTGCCTACTTCAAGATTCTTAACGAAGGAATCTCAACTTCAAAGGGAAGGACCGCCTCCATGCCATACACCAAAGAGTAAGGTGTTGCTCCTGTTGACGTCCGGACGGAGGTCCTGTAGGCCCATAATGCATAGGGCAGTTTTTCATGCCAATCTTTATGAGTCTCAACCATCTTCTTCAAGATTTTCACCATATTCTTATTAGCCGACTCTACTACCCCATTCATCTGTGGTCGATAGGGGGAGGATCTGTGATGCCTGATCTTGCAATATTGGAGAAAATCCTCAACCTTTTTTGCTATGAAATTAGTTCCGTTATCTGAAATGATAGCACATGGTACCCCATATCTGGCGACAATATTATTCTTGATGAATTTCTCTGTAATAGCTGTTGTGACTGTCGTGTATGATGCCGCCTCGACCCATTTTGTGAAATAATCGATGGCTACCAGAATATAACGGTGCCCATTGGATGTAGCAGGATGAATGACCCCGATAACATCAATTCCCCAGGTAAAGAAAGGCCAGGGTGATGACATGATATGCAATTGTTGCGAGGGAGCATGTATGAAATTGCCGTGTATCTGGCAGTTATGGCATCTTCTGACAAACTGACAGCAGTCTGCTTCCATAGTGGACCAGAAATACCCCTGCAACATAATTTTCTTGGCTAGGAGAACCCCATTCATATGTGGACCACAGGTGCCTACGTGGACTTTTAACATTAGCATATCTGCCTCCTTTTTGTCTACACACCTGAGAAGCATTTGGTTATAAGACCTTTTATATAGTTGCCCGGCCCCGAGCACATATTTAGATGCTAACCGTGTCAAGGTCTTCTTATCTAAAGCAGAAATACCTGGTGGGAAGCTGCCAGACTCCAGAAAAGCTTTCATATCACTATACCAAGGCAGTTCAGCAGATGATGGCGCCTCTTGGATATGCATACAATGTGTTGGTTGTTCAATGCATGTGACTGAAATGTCTATGTCCTGTGCCTCTAGGAGTCATAACCATGATGTTAGAGTGGCCAGAGCGTCTGCATACGCATTCTTAGCTCGTTTCATGAAGGAAAATTTGACATCTTCAAATTCTTCAGCCAATTTTAGCAAATGTTCATGATATAGTACGGGCTTCTGGTCTTTTGTCTTCCAGTCGCCATTGACTTGAGAAATAACCAGCATTGTGTCGCCAAATATGTGGAGTTCTCAGGCACCTTGGTTCCTTGCTACTTGTAAGCCTAAAATACAGGCCTCATATTCGACTTCATTATTGGTGCATTCAAATGTCAGCTTCCTCGCAAAGGGAATAATTTGTCCCTGTGGCGTAGCCAAAACTGCACCATTGCCTCTTCCTCGTTTATTGACTGCACCATCGAAGTACAGACACCACTGATGCTCATTCTGAGGTCCTTCTAGTTCCTCCTTGCCCATTGTAAACAATATATCTTCATCTGGGAACTGAGTCTGCAACAGCTGATATTCTGGCAAAGGTAAGTCGACCAAGTGATCTGCCATGGCTTGTCCTTTCATAGATTTCTGTGTGACAAAGGTGATATCATATTGGGATAACATCACCTGCCATTTGACACATCTGCCCACCAAAGCTGGCTTCTGGAACAGATATTTGATAGAGTCATGCCGACACAACAACAATACCGAATATGCCATCATATAATGTCGGAGGCGCTGTGTGGCCCACACCAGGGATAAGTAGACTTTCTCTATTGGGCTGTATTTGACCTCACAGTCATTAAACCTTTTGCTGAGGTAGTAGATAGCCTTCTCTTTATGCCCAGATTCATCGTGCTGACCCAGAACTGTGCCCATTGAATACTGTGTAGTAGAGAGATATAGCAGTAGAGGGCGCCCTGGTGTAGGGGGAACTAAAACTAGGGGCTTTATCAGAAGTTGCTTGATTTTATCGAAGGCCGCTTGACATTCATCATTCCAGCAAGTCTAGGCGTTCTTCCTCAGTAGCTTGAATATGGGTTCACATATAGGCGTAAGCTGTGCAATGAATCTGCTGATATATTGTAACCGGCCTAATAAACCACAAATCTCTTTCTCGGTGGTCGGAGGAGGCATGTCAACAATAGCTTTGGCTTTGTGGGGGTCTACTTTAATTCCCCTCTGACTGATGATGTAACCCAGTAGCTTTCCAGAGGATACCCCAAATACACATTTGTTGGGGTTCAGGCGGTGCTTATACTTTCGCAGGCACTCAAACAACCTTCTCAGACAGGAGAGATGGTCCTCGGGCTCTTTAGATTTGGCAATCATGTCATCCACGTATACTTCAACCTCTTGATGCATAAGATCGTGGAATAAAGCTGTCATGGCCATTTGGTATGTTGCACCTGCATTCTTCAACCCAAATGGCATCACTCTGTAACAGAAGTCTCCCCATGGAGTAATGAAAGATGTCTTCTCCATATCTTCCTCGGCCATTCTGATCTTGTTGTATCCGGAAAACCTGTCCATAAATGACAACATTTTATGCCCTGCAGTGTTGTCTACCAAAATGTCAATGTGAGTGAGCGGGAAATCATCTTTGGGACTCGCTTTGTTGAGATCTCAATAATCGATGCACATGTGAACCCGTCCATCCTTTTTCGGCACTGGCACCACGTTGGCGAGCCATTCAGGATACAGTACGACCTTGAGGAAGTTGACTTTGTGTTGTTTCATAATCTCCTTTTTAAGCTTTAAAAGCCATTAGGGTCGCCATCTACGGAGCTTCTGCTTGACTGGCTTTGAATTTGGTATTAGTGGTAATGTATGAACTACCACTTCAATGTCTAGTCCCACCATGTCATTATAGCTCCATGCAAAGACATCTACATATTCTTTTAGGAAAGCCATAAACTCCGCCTTTGCTTGTAGTGATAAACTGGCACTGATGCGTGTTTCTTTAATTTCTTCCGCCATGCCGCTATTGATAAGCTCTGTTTCCTCCTCTACGTGAAGATTTGGACCTTCTGGATCATTATCATAGAATGGGGTCTGTGATGGCTCATCCTCATAATCTGCTCCATGGACCTCATCCTCTTCTTTATTAGCAATTAGCTCTAACAGGATTTCTTTTCCAAATGTCGGGTCTGTTATGTCAACTAAGAAGACCTCTTCTGATTCCATGCCCTGATGGCGTTTAAGGACTGTCACAGTGACATTCGTGCTCTTGTATCGACATTGTGCTACTTCTTTTGCTTCCGAGGAACCAGGAGTCCCTGCCTCTGATGTTGATGCCTCCTTCTTTTTGTTTTTGGATTTTCACTTTTTTGATTTTTTGGTATTTTCTCTCTTTCTGTAAGCTGTAAGAAATTCTGCTTGTTGGTGGCTGCTTTGCTGTAGGTTGGTGAGACTACTGCCGCCTGCCTTACTCGTGCTTGATTCAAGGTTTTGATCCTCACCCTCCAAGTGAGGCTTATACTGCCAATACCAGCTAGACCCGCCTCCCAGCTAACAGGAGATTAACTCCAATGGTCTAGCATCCCTTCTGTCTGTCTTGTGCAAGATCATAACTGAAACTTGGTCCTGGGGTGGTATTGGTGCTTCTGCTGGTGCTGATGTGGCAACTGCTTTGCCTTTCCTCCTGCAATCATGCTCTGCTAGGTCTTCTGCAAGCACATCCGGCTGCCCCTAGAATAAGAGGTCCAGATCCCCGATGTCATCATCTGAGTCTGTTTCTTGGACCACTATCTGGACTGCTGACAGCTCTATCTGTCCACTGTTCTGCATGATCTCCTGCTTTGTACCCTACTGCTCTAGCCGACTGCTGTCCTGATATGAATCCTCTAGACAGACCCAAGCTGATGGCACTGACACTGCATATGAACTGTGGTTCGGATCCATAACGCCTGCACTAATAAAGTTGGATAAACCTCGTGGAATAATCATCTTGGAAGACTTACCATGGCGTTGCGGTCTCTTCCTCTGGCAGCACCGCTCATAACCCATACCGTCCTGTTCAATCCATTCTTCGGCCTCGGTCGACTCGACGATTCCTTGGCCATAAAGCCCCAGAGGCGATCCTTTCTCGTATCCCCATTTGTGACACAAGTTATCGACCATCAAATGGGGGTTGCTAGAAGTGGCTGGCAAGCTCTAAGGGTGGAATGAAATTAACCGGCTCAAACTGATTAACCTGATAAAGGACATCGGAAGGCTTAGGCTTGAAGTGGATGGTTTGGGTGGCTATGGCAGAGACAGATTCAACCTTCCCCATATCCTCTGCTAGGACAACAACAACATTATCATCCCAGCAGAACTTAATCATACAATGGAGGGTTGAAGGAATGATTTGATGCTTGTGAAGCCAAAGGCGTCCAAGCAACAAATCGAAAGATGGTTCGATATCTACGACATAGAATTCCACGTCGAAGCTAGAAAGGCCTATGGTTAGGGGAATGATCAGGACTCCAAGCGCATCATGATGCGTATTATCGAAAGTTGTCATCCCTTTCACAGCTGGTGTAATGTCCTCCGACTTGAATCCGATTGCACTTGCTGTGAGCAAAGGGCAGACATTTAGGCCTACTCCATTGTCCACCAATGTGAGGGGGATGCGGAAGCTTTGATACTGTGCAGTGATGAACAATGGAGACTTATGATTGGTGCCAGAGGGCGATAACTCTAGGCTAGAGAAGGAAATAACCTGAGGCGCCGCTATCATTCCTACCATGCTTTCTAGGGTAGCAGGCTCTATAGTCTGGAATACATGGGCTGCCTGAAAAACTCCAAGGAAAGCTTCTCTATGCTCAGTCGATGTATGGATTAGGTCCCAAATGGAAATATCGGCTTTAACCTTCTTAAGCTGGGCAGTGATGTCAGCTGAAGGTTGGCTGCTAGTGGTAGGATTGGATGGTGCTACTCTAGGCATAGGTGG
>JAMKQA010247283.1:0-39311 GCA_024699735.1 Posidonia australis
GTGTCTTGGAATGGTTGCTCTAGGGGCCTTTTTATAGTGGTCTCTAGGAAGGTTACAAAGGAGTCTTGCAAACGAAAAGCCTCGAATATTCGTTGGCACATTCGTTTGCAAGAGTAACAGCCCGGAAGGTGGAAGGTCAACAGCCAGAGCTGGGCGCCCGTTTGGTGCGCCAGTGATGTGCGCCAGCTTGGTGCGTCACCTTGGTGCGCCACCTTGGTGCGCCAAGTTGGTGCGCCAGCCCTGCTCACAAATGTCTGATTTGGGCTCTGGCTAATGGGTTTGGGGCTCGGTTTAAGGGTTGATCACATCCAAAGCAACATAGGGACTCCCATTCCTGGGTCACCTCAAAATTGGGGTGTCTACAGTAGGATAGTAGCTGTTTGTTGCTAGTGCATATAGGAGTCACACCGCCACACATCAGGGATCTAGGTAAGTATTAGTTTGGTTTTATTTCTGTTGTTTAGTGGATTTATTTACTATTGAGAGTACTTAGTCTTAGTTGCATTATTAGTGTAATTGTTGGTTAATAATAAAGATAAAAATAATTAAATAGAAATTTGTAGCTAGATTTAGTGGTAGCAACTTGGGGGTCATTATAGTTTTGGATTGAGGCACTTGCACATAGAAATGGTGCCAATATGATCGATTAAGGATATACGCAAGGCCATTGTGCTTGATCAAAAGAATGCAATGTAGTAAACAACATCGCCCTAATGCATGCAAATCAAATGCCAATGTATGCGTGTGCAATGCTAAATGGTATGTAGAAGTATAATCTAGATATGCATGATGACGGATCAGGGATAAAAAAAATACGAAAACTGATCGAGAAAAGCACACAAAATAACGGCTCAACTCAGTAGCCTACACTCTGGACCAAAACAGAGTTGCACCTAGATGTTGCGCAAGCTAGATGCACTTGGGTGTTGCGTCCTAGGCTCTGCAACCTAGACTATTAGTTTCATTGCTCAAAACTTGATCCAAACCACTCAAATGCAAAGTAAACATTCAAGATGCAAGATGAGATGCCAAGGAGTCAAGAGCTATCCCTGAAAAACTTGCAAAACAAGCTTAATTTATTGCAGTCTGTGTTTTGGACAAAGCATTGGCGCTGGGTTGGTGCGCCACCATGGTGCACCTAGAGATTGCACCACCATGATGCGGCCCAACTACCCTATTGCAGACTGCAAGCTTCCTCACCAGAGTGGTGGAATGCTGGCATACGAAACATGGAACTTATGGTCAAGGAAGCATGAGTGGAGGAAGATGAGCAGGTCTAGTGTTTGAATGAGGTCCTAGGATGTGTGGGGGCTTCTACCCATCTCCTCCCTACATCGTTGGGTTTCGACGATGGCCATAGCTATGAATTTTGGCCATGGGCTGTGGTGAACCCTTTCGATGCTACCAGTGGATGTAGAGAGCGAAAAGAGTGGCTAGAATGCGATGTAGATGTAGTGGGGTGCTAAAACATTTCCTCCCCAACCCTCACTGAACTTTGTCAGAGATCACGGTTTCAGCCAACCATGATGTAGAGAGGAAGAGAGAAGGTGCCTCTAGGTGGCCATGCCACATGCTCCAGTTGTCGGCCGAACATAGGTTGCGTGAACCCATCGTTGGTAGCTTGAATTGGTGTATATGAATGACAATAAATCATGCACAAGCCAGACAGAAAACATGCTAATGCAACATTGAATAAAACAATTGAAACACGAAGAGAAACATAGCATATGTACACATGATAGCGAATAGATCATACCTATAGACGTATGTGGGTTCTCCTCCTAGCGTTGTTGCTCGTTATAGTGTTCTTCCATACTTGTGGTGGCTAATAGTGATGAAGGCGCACGGAGGAGGTTAGTGTGGTGTTCGGATGCTTGGTTGTGTTGAGATGTGGCTAGAATGCAGTGACGTGTCACAGTGGATGGCCAAAATTAGAGGTGTCGTAGCAAGAGGGAAGGGTCTGCAAGAGAAACGAATGGAGGTGCTCTGAGATGTGAGAAATGTTGGCCTAGGAGTTGGAGGTGGCTGCGGTCAAAACGTGCGATGGATGGGGACACGGTGGTTGTTCGAAGATGGCTAGAATCGAAGGTGTCTTGGTGAAAGGGAAGGCTCTGGAAGAGAAACGAATGGGGGTGCTATCAGATGTGAGAAATGCCGACCTATGAGTTGGAGGTGGCTATAGATGTAAGGTGTGATGGCTGGGGATGCAATGGCTGTTTGGAGATGGCTAGAATAGGAGGTGTCACGACAAGAGGGAAGGCTCTGCTGGAGAAACAAATGGGGGTGCTCTAAGATGTGAGAAATGCTAGCCCAAGAGCTAGAGGTGGTTGTGGATGTAAGGTGCGATGGCTGGGGATGCAGTTGTTGTTCAGAGATGGCCAGAATTGGAGGTGTCATGGCAAGAGGGAAGGTTCTATCGAAGAAACGAATGTGGTTTCTTTGAGATGTGAGAAATACCGACGCCCCCTACGGTTGCACGAGAAAAGGGTTTAAAAGGTTGTGCAACCAACTATTGCGGAGCTCAAGCGACATGGAGATTCGTCGACACGGAAGTGTAACAGATGCATGACCACCTAAATTCACTGATACAAGAGCAGTGTGCCAGATATGTGCACTAGAAGGGTGTGCTAGTTATGTGTGTGTGCTAGGTGCACCCAATTAGTGTGCTAGAACCATGTCAAAGCCTTGTCTGCTGGATATGGGCTAGTTTTTTGAATGCACGACCATCATATGGGTTTAAGGTTGTTTTGTTGGATTGGTTGAGGCTTGACGTTGGTGTAGGGCTTTGGGACAGCTTGGGGGTGTGAAATGGGCTTTGGTATTAAGATGCAACTTGTTGCTCAAGGATGCTCCACTGGATAAGTCCATCTACTAGTGGCCCCCAAAGTGGAGTGTCTACAGATGCCCCTCCTTGAGAGAGGTCAAGGGGAAGCCGAAATTGATGCTTAGGGTTGATACCTCCAACTTGGAGGAAAGAATTGAATAATATTTTGTATACTTGGTGATGGAACTCATAGTCAAGTATTTTTTT
This sequence comes from Posidonia australis, assembly GCA_024699735.1. Taxonomy (NCBI): domain Eukaryota; kingdom Viridiplantae; phylum Streptophyta; class Magnoliopsida; order Alismatales; family Posidoniaceae; genus Posidonia; species Posidonia australis. Next base: position 3,032 of record JAMKQA010247283.1, read on the forward strand.
CCATTAATATACAAATTACCATTTTCAAAAAAAAAAAATCTATGCATACCTCTTAATCACATGAATCTTGTATTGAATGGACTATTTGAGGCATGCTTTCTGTACATTGATCCCTTCTTGATGGAAATTTAGATCATTCCCTAGTAGACCTGAACATAATGAAGCTTGAGTTATTCCATGAACATCCCAACACCCTTCATCCTTCCAGGAAGATAGTCTCTACACCTTTTGCCTAGGCTCTTTGTGAAGTTCTTGTCCTTCTAAAATGAGGTGTTGTAGAAGTTGGCGGTGCTACACTTGATGTGGTTATTGCATATGACAAGGCTCTCTTCCAAATCCTCACCCTTAGCTGAATGGGTCTCCTTCCTTCCATTTACAAGTAAAAGTATTTTGACCCTAGTGATTGCATTTTATGCATGTCATAATTGACTTCAATCTCCTCACCTTATTTGGATGTTGCTTCTCATCATTCGACTTGTCTCTCTTCTTCTTTGGTGTTCCTAGTTGTGTCTTGACGGAAGATGGTAACACTTGCTCAAACTCGATTCTAGACCATTGACTCATATTAGATATAGGAAATAAGAAATACCAAGTGCTCATACACATTTTTGTTTGTATTAGTGTGGTAATATGGAGTGACATAGTCCTCAACATTGTGCTTCATATAGAGTATTGTTGCACCTGCAAGCAAATAATATGTAAATAATAAGAAACCATAATGTGTATACCAATACCAAAAAATGTAAATCCATTGTATTAACCTACATGTGTACATGGGATGCCTACAAGGTCCCACTTTCTACATCCACAAGTTCACTAGTGCAAATCACCTCATATGATTTACATGCACAATTAATTTCGATCATAAGGTCTCCAGCACAGTACATGTCACACTTCATTAAATCAAATATAGTTTTCTCCAACCCTTCAGTTATATTGGGGCATAATAATGAACCTGTATCTGCATGTTTTCTTTCTTGATTTCTCCTCATCAATATTGGGACATAATCACACTTGGATTTGGTCTTAAATGCATATCTAGTACAATGACAATGTGAAATACTGTTAATGAATTGAAAAGCATCTTCACCATTTGGCTTGATGCTTCTTAAGTAACTCATTCTCTTCTTATAGGAAGCCTCATTATAAGCCTCGACTACAGCCTAAAATCTGTAACGCCTCGAATTTCCCGTAACAATTTAAAGCAAATTAAATTACACGAAAATAAAAGCTAAACAGAAATATCAAATTACCAGGAACCTGTGCGTGCGGCTACGAGACTCCGATCTATATGCATTATGCTAAACCTTCTACGTGCCTGCACTTGCAACCCAAAAACACGAGGAAAAATACATGAGTGACAGAAGTCACCCAGCATGCACCCCACGAAAAATGGCGGGAAAATGAAACCATAATTTATTTCCTTTTAAATTCATTTTGCAAACCATTTTCTCTAAAACCTCACAAACTAGGCCCACACCAGCCAAAACCACAACCGAAGCTCTACTAGTCCATAACCATAAGCAAAGGCCCTCAATGGCCTAAAACCACACACAATGAGTTGAGAAGCCCAACACTAGGAAACCAAACTTTGGCTACAAGCAGTTCACTGTAGAGCCACCAATGGCGTCTACATTGCCACGAAGTGCCACCCTATGCAGGAGCCGCGTCGTCCCGCGATTGTCCCACCTGGAGAACCCTATAAAGCCAACCTCTTCCTAGGAAGGTTGTCCTGTCTCTCAAGATGCTACCACCTACGGAGCACATGTCCCACTCGCACTGGCCATCACAGTGTAAGCCTCCTCATGGCATCCACTACACATAGTGCTCAAGAGGGAGTGTCATACCTCCACATCCGATGACACCCGAGCCTTAGTGCTCATAGTGATAGCAGAAGTATCATACCTCCCCATCATGCCACAAGACAACTCAACCCACAGACCATAACCCTAGCCTTGAGACGACAGTCAAGGAGTCTCATACCTCCAGGACCCGATTCCCCTCAGCCTCTGGTATCTTGGCTTCCAACCTTGAACAAGGAATTGCGCCCGGCCACCCGAGAATGTCGTCACATTCCTTTGTCATGACGACATGGTCCCACATTGTCTCGACCCACACATAGAAAACTAGGATAACCATTTTCCAAAACGGACCAATCATTTCTTTGAAAACATTTTCAAAACCATTTTATCTCTTTGAAAACTCTTTCAAAGCCTCGGCGAAACGACACATTAGGTGTCCAAGAGACCACCACTGACGACCCACAATCCCATCTCAAAGGGACAATACAAATCAATCTGGAAAACCCTCGGGAATGAGATTTTATAAACACATTTGGACCTTATTTCGGCATGTCAAAAATCCCTAGTTCGGTAAACCAATCTAGATCGATCGACTGAATTAGGTCAACAGTCAATACTTTGGCCAAAATCGATATATCAAAATTGGTTCAGTCGATCGAAATCCACTGATTCGATCGATCGTCCAAAATTGGACAACCGAATTTCAACTAGAGGACCTAAACTGACAGAAAAATGACATACTAAAATTGTTCGGTTTGTTAATTTCTGCGAAAACTAGAAAACAACCAAAACCCTACTGTTCAAAATCACTTAACTAGGACTGATGATCGGACCCCCATAACCAAGACCAAAAATTTCACATAAAACATAAGATGTAGGCCCTTGAGTCTACTCCAAATCCCAACAAACAAAACCAAAAACCATTCACCATGCATCAAGATATAAAATTGCAAAGGCATAAGGGTCAAAGCGACCCAAAACACAACCACCACGTTAAACACCCATAAATGCCTCCATAAATACTCACAAAATCACAATAAATTATAGGAATATAAATTTACCTAGATTTCATGCAATCCTATCAATTTCTACCAATTTCATGCTCTTTATTGATGGGTTGGAGGTGCGTACCTGAGAAACGTGCTTCGACGATCCTCTGACCGACTTCGATGACCATGACCCTCGCTGGGGCTCACACGACCATAGGGGCACACCATCCGAGCTTCACAAACCACCACGAGCCACCGCACGCCTCCGCCGCCTTTTGAGCACATCGAATAGAGAAGAAGATGAGGGGAGGAAAGAAACAGGGGAAGGAGAGTGAGGGAGACGGGATGAAGGGGGTGTGTGGAGGGGGAGGGAGAGGAAGAGAGGTGGCGTGCTTGAGATGGTGAAGCGAAGGGGAAAGAGGAGGAAAGGAAGGGTGACCTGGTCGTGCATGGGCTTATAAAGCCATGCAAGGTGGTAGCTGAACGCGTGCACAATCGTGCGTCCTGCCTACCCACAACTCGCATGAGCAAATCAAACTCACACCACCAACTCGCTCCCACCAAACGGTCCATGAACACGAGCACCACACAGACCCACACCCAGGCCCTACAGGCATCGTGCCACAATGTATAGTGCCAGCCACACACAAAGACACGCAATAAGAAGCTGACCCACGAGTCCCAAGCCCAAAACACAAAACCACACCAATGGGCCTCAGAACAGTAACACCCGTTCAGGAATAAATTCATTAAAATGTAAATAATTACAAAATAAATTTAAGGGTGTTACAAAAATCCATCTTTGTGTATCTTTCCTCTAAATATTTCTTTGAAATTTTCATGTAAATGACATAGGTAATATCTATGATCAACACCACTTACAAAATATTGATTGCTTGAATCAAGCCTAGGAAGACAACATTAAATGTGTTTTGTAAAAAAATCAAATTAAGAATGAAGCTAAAAACCAAGAATGGACTTATGTAGACATCCCAATTTGCAGCCACTTATTGGAAGATTTCTTCAGAAGAGCTCATCGCAGCTGTGATGTGGCGTCTCCCAACTCCAAAACCTACCATAATGCCAAAACCAACCCAAACCTACTATGACCATACCCGCTTAGGAATCCAACGTGGAGTCGCACTAGAGGGAGGAGGCCATAGCCATGCTAGGATGGCGAAGGCGTAAGATAGGATAAAATGAAAAGATGGAGTCGCCACTTAATATTTTAAGCGAAAAACAAGGAAAACCACAAACAAAACACAAAAGAATGAATGCATGAAATGCAAATGAAAAGGCCAAATGTCTGCAAACTAGAAGATGGGTAAGGATTCCTATTATGCACGGGGAAGGTGTTAGGCACCCCCGTACGCCCAAGAAACACAGTCCTTCTAGTCCGATTCGTTTGCTAGATGCTGAATGAATGCTTGCTAAGCCTAGATTATACTCTAATCATGCTAATATGAATGCCAAGACAAAACTAGATGGATATGCAAGATGATATACAAAAACTGCGAAGAAATCCACACAAAATGATGAAATCATGAAACATGACAAGACAAAGAAAATCACATGAAATGACGATGATTTTGGCAAGAATGGCCAGTAAAATCATATCGACTTCAAGAGAATTAAAAATGCAATCGACCCAAATCATCAGAATCATAGAAAACATCGTGGAAATCAAATGGGAAAATTGCGAAGAAGTTCGCACAAAACAGGCAAATGGTGACACGTGAAGAAAATCACATAAAATGACAGTGTTTTTGAAGAGAATAGTTCAAGAAAGCATACTGATATTGAGAGGATCAATAGTGGGATAAACCTAAATCGTCAGAATCATGAAAAATGTCATAAAAGTCAAAAAGGGAAAATAATCCGCAATTAGGCCAATGTGGGCATATTGGTCAGTTAGTGTATGCCCTCGGGCAATGAAACCCAAATCAAATCAAAAAATACAAAATGTAGGATAAAGGGAATCAAATCAAATGTTAAGTGAAGGAATCCGAAAACGAAATGAGGAAAAACTCACGAAAGAAACACAAGATGTAGGCTTACTTAAAAAGGATGGACTGAACACAAATGTAATGAAAACTATGCAAAATGCATGAATGTGTACCTAAATGTGTAAAAGATGCTGAGGAATGACTTAGAAAAAGATTATATATGACTGAGTGAAAAAATTAACATGCATGTGCATGAATTGGTGGCATAGGGGCAATTTGGTCATTTCTATGGCCAAATGTGATAAATGTGTGCATGTGTATGATGCATGGTCTAAGATATGCCAAAATGTATGCACAATGTCAGGAAAATGTTATTTTCAGGAAAACATGATCGGGACAAGGTTTTAAAAACAAGAAAATGATATAACAGGGTAAAGGACAAGAGTAGGGATCAAAGTGCAAAAGGGGAAAAACCTGATTGGAGTATATTCAGTGGCCTCTATCCTAATGTGTAGATGATGGATTAAATTAAAATGTGGCACTGAGATGTGTGAGAATTGCACCTTGGTAATTTCTTGAAAATTTAGGGTCTAATGTGCAAAATTCACATATAAAGTGCAAATGTGACTAAAATGTGAAATTAAAGATCAATTTATAATACAAATATGATTTTTAAGTAAAATCTATATTTAGGTGCAAAAATATGAATAAAATTAGTGAAAAATGTCAAAAAATGAGTGCGAAAACAATTAAAATCCTAAATGATGAATTTGAAATTAGTCTAAGGGTCTAAACGTAAATTTCCAATACTCAATGACTATATGCTGACTCCTGGGGCTTACATGCAATATTTCAGGACTTAAATGTGATAAAAATTAGACTTTTAGGATGATCAGTGTGATTATGAAGTTTTTAGGGTTTAGAATGCAAATTTTGCACAGAAGGTTTATTTTTAAAAGCTCTGGGGGTTCAGTGCAAAACTTCAGGACTTAATTGCAAAGAAAACATGATCTCAGGGACTTGAGTGTGAGAAAACAAACATTTATAGGACTGAAAATGGAATTAAAAGTAAACAGAATAAAACTTGCAATATTTACAATGAAACAAAAGAAATGCAATTTTAATTGAAAATACCGAGACCAAAGAGCAAAATTCTAGGATCTTAGTGCAATATTTTTAAAACATATCAATATTTAAATAAAAGAAACCTAAATCTATCAGCCATTGCCAACGATTTGTAGATCGTCGGTAGTGACGGCCTGGGAGGCTCATTTGAGCTCCCTTAATGGCCGATCGACGATCTGAGGAGCGGAGAAGCTGGAAGAGGAGATGGGAGGAAGATCCAACGGTGCCGATTGAGTCATCAATGGCCGGAACGCATCGTCGATCTCCCCTAGTTGGCATTCTTCTTCTACGACGAGACTCCAACTACAGTGCATCCAGAGTAGACGACCTGGCTCGGCGAGGATTGGAGAGGCTTCGAGGCAGCACGGCGAAGCTATGGGAAGTTGCAAGCGAGGTTGGAATGGTTCACATGAGGAGGCCAGGGAAGCCTCTCCTGAGTGATGGGGCTTAGGGAGGAGAAGGAGTGAGAGGGAGGAGAGGCCTTAGGGGCATCTTTCCATCGCAAGAGTCGTGGGCCTCACTGGAGCTAGTTGACCAACCACTAGATGGGACAGCGACAATGCATAGGGGGGCTGATTCCCATAAAAACCTACCAAAAGACTCGGCAGGGTCCTACTGTACCACAAGAACACGATTCAAAAAGGAAAAGGAAGAATTACCTGAGGATGGATTGGCTGTCTCCTTGCGTGTCGATGGTGGTGCTTCGATCGATCGCTCTGGCTACGGCGGTTCAGGGGATTCTAAGGCTGAAAAAGGGCTAGAGAAGGTTCTCTGGAGTTAGGGAATTGCTAGGGATTCTCTTTTGGTTTCGTGGATGCTTCATAGTGGGTTGGAAATGGTGTCCTCTCAGTCGACGGTGAGTCTTTTATACACCGATGGTGGCCTCTAGAGTCGTTGATCTTCCTCCCTGATGGTTGAGGATCGCCCGATGTTCGCGTGAGCTGGAAGGAGTTGTTAGGGGATCGATGGAGATCACAGGGAGGAGAAGATATTCACCAAAGATCTTGGGATATTGTCGGAATTTACGAGGGTCGTCAGAGAGGGTTGCCGGAATTATTTTTGTGTTTTTGCTAAGTTTTTGGTTGAGAAATGTAGTGGGTTGAATTGGGCTTATTGGGCCTACGTAAGTGGGCTTTTTGATTTTAGGTTTTTTTCTTTTTTGTTTTAGGGTTCTTTTAGGGTTTGTTTTGGTGATTTTAATTTAGTTTTTTTTTTGTGATTTTAATTTAGGTTTTGAATTTTATTATTTTAAGCTTAATTAATTAATTTTAAATTAGGGTTTTGTGGATTTTATTACTTAGTGGTTTTGGTGATTTTTATTAGGATTTAGTGTTTTATTTTTAAGTTTGACTTGGGTCACTTTTGTATTTTATTATTTTAGGGTTTTTATGATTTCAATTAAGATTTAGGGTTTTATTGTTTTAAGTGTGATTAAGTGATTTTAATTAGGGCTTTGAGTTGGATTTTATCATTTTAGGTTTTATTGTGATTTCAATTAGGATTTAAGGTTTTATTAGTTTTAGGGTTTTTCTGGATTTAAATGGATTAGGGTTTTGTGTTTGTGTTTTAGATTTGATTAATTTTTACTTGATTTAATTAGGGTTTCAATTTAAATTTTGATTTAGTTGGTTTCTATTTGATCTAATTAAGGATTTGATTCAGATTTTAATTTAATTGTTTCTTGCTTGATTTTTGTTTGGATTAGGGTTTCTTTTTAATTAGATTTAATTTTTAATGGATTCTAATGTGTTTTACATGATAAGGGTTTTAATTAGGTTTTTCACTTAATTAACTTGGACTTCTAAGTGGTTTTAATGGATTTTATTTAATTCTAGTTTTAATTTTGGTTTTCACTTAATTAATTTTGGATTTTAAATGGTTCAAATGGATTTTTTTTAATTAGGGTTTTCACTTGATTAATTTGGATGGATTTTATTTGATTTTGGTTTTAATTAGGGTTTTCATTAATTAATTTGGATTTTAAATGGTTTACATGGAATCGAGACTGATGCTCAGGTTTGGCAAGACACCCTGCTTGAGTCTACGGGAGAGTGGTACTTGCTGTGGGGTCATGAATCACTTATTCGGTGGATGCACTGAAAGTCATGACTCGTGGCCCATGCATGATGCTAATGCAAAGGATGACCCTGATGTCAGGTGATGCATGAGGACAATGCTGTTGACGAGTCGGTAGCCCCTTAGCCCACGAAGGGGAGCACAAGGCACAATTGACCTTTCGGGCTTGTCGCATGATAGGGGGACTTGGAAAATGACAGACCTTTTAGTCTGAAAGGATGCATGGCAAGATATCAGACTTGCCGACTGAGCACAGACTGATGACGGATTTCAACCGAATAGTTTGGGATACCAACTTGGGTGATATCAACTTAAGGAATGGGCATGACAGGTTATCAAACTTGTCAGCCGAAGGGATGATGGTTTAGGTTATCAGTCTAAATGATAGTTTAGGTTATCAACCTAAGTGATAGTTTAGGTAATCAGCCTAAGTGATACTTAGGTTATCAGCCTAAGTGATAGCTTATGATATCAGCCTAAGGAAGGGACACGACAGGACGCCAGACCTGTCAGTCGAAGGGGTGATAGTTTAGGTTATCAGCCTAAGTGATAGTTTAGGATATTAGCCTAAGTGATAGTTTAGGTTATTAGCCTAAGTGATAGTTTAGGATATCAACCTAAGTGATAGTTTAGGTTATCATCTTGAGGAAAGGAAATGACAGGACATCAGACTTGTTTGCCGAAGGGGTGATAGTTTAGGTTATCAACCTAAGTGATAGTTTATGATAGCAGCCTAAGGAAGCGACATGACAAGACACCAGACCTGTCAGCCGAAGGAGTGATAGTTTAGGTTATTAGTGTAAGTGATAGTATGGGATATCAACCTAAGTGATAGTTTAGGTTAACAGCCTAAGTGATAGTTTAAGTTATCAACCTAAGGAAAGGGCATGACAAGACATCAAACTTTTCCGTCGAAGGGGTGATAGTTTAGGTTATCAGCCTAAGTGATAGTTTAGGTTATCAACCTAAGTGATAGTTTAGGTTATCAGCCTAAGTGATAGTTTAGGATATCAGCCTAAGGAAGGGACATGAGAGGACATCAGACATGTTCGCCGAAGGGGTGATAGTTTAGGTTATCCGCCTAAGTGATAGTTTAGGATACTAGCCTAAATGATAGTTTGTGATATCAGCCTAAGTGATAGTTTAGGATATCATCCTGGTTGATAGTTTAGGATATCAGCCTAAATGATAGTCTAGGATATCAGCCTAAGTGATAGTTTAGGATATCAGCCTAAGTGATAGTTTAGGATATCAGCCTAAGTGATAGTTTAGGATATCAGCCTAAGTGATAGTCTACTTTGTGGGACTTGCTCTAGACCTCGATCGAGGCCTAGAAGAAGATGAAAATAAGACTTTCTCGACTAGAGCAAGCCCAACTGAGTAAATCTACGATGGGACCATCTAGGATGGCACCGAGATTCGTCCATCCGGAGTGAATCTAGGATGGGAACATCTAGACCTCATCCGAGGCGTAGATGAAGATAGAAATAAGACTTGTTCAATTAGACCAAGTCCAACAAAGAAGATTGGATTCTGCATGACTAGAATGGAAATCCGATATGACTTCGTCCGACTGGAGCAAAGTTGAAAGGAAAAAATAATTGGATTATGCCCTACCTGGTACAGAAGTCTATGACGGCTTCATTTGTCCAAGCCTAGGCATCAAAACAATAATCTCGACTATTAGCCGAGTAGACCCCAGTGCCAAGTCGACAAGTAGGAGGTAGCTCCAGTTTAAACTAGTTAAGCACGTGTTGTCGCAATGGCGATTTCAACTTCATATCAATCATAAGCATCCAAACAAGCTGGCAAATGTGTTCCAATGAACTTATTATAGCAGTCAAACATAATGAAGTGATTACACTTATTTTAGCATGCAGTGAACAAGTAGCATAACATGAATATCAAGAGTCGGCGTCATCCTTAGATCTCTTAGAGGCTCTTGCTTTGGGAAATAGTGTATGGCTCGGAGCAGCGCCACAGATCGGCTAGGTTTCTTCAACTTTGACTTCATAATCAGCTATATAACCCTTCCCTTTTATGATTGTGAGATCATTCGATCGGATGGAGCCATTAAGCAGATGTGATAGCTCCTTAGTCATTGCATAAGAGCTCAGAGGGTACTCCTGGAATCGAGCTAGCATTAGCCCTTGAACAAAGGAATCTTGTTGGTAGCCGAACTGCTGCATCACGCGAATTGGATGATACTCAACTCCACCAGTCAGCCTGGTAGGATGATAAGCTACATGTCAGCAGTATTGAAGAAAGCCTCAAAGTTATGAGTGACCAAAGGAATGATGCACCAGGTCACCTTGTCTTCTGTCAAACTCTCTAGTCACTCATACACCTTGCGAACTGAGGTGAGTGTGCGAGCATGACCACTTTGTTAATAAGATTCAAAGGCTGACCATTGAGGGTGTATGACCTCTACACCCAGATGAGTGGCCAACCATACCTGTACAAAAGCTCTACGACCATAGAAATCTCGACAACGTCGCAATGACTAGTCTAGAGCCCGGTATGTCTCTGCCAAGATGACTGGGGTCAGGTCTATCTGACGAGTTATCACTGCCAAAGTAATCTCTGCCACCTCAATGTTCATGACTGTTCGACTATGGCTAAACACCAGCTCTCCTAGGAAGCAGATGACAAAACCTTTTAGCCACAGTTCATCGCCCAAGGAGGTGCGTATCTAGGCTACCTTGTCAAAATAGGTCAGTTGTAGCATGGGAGATTGTCCATCAGTATAGATAAGTTGTCGACCACAATCGTCAGTTGACAGGCCAGTCAGTTCACTCAATACTGAAGAGTACCCATCGCACCACATAAACATAGTAGGCCCAAGGAACTTTGGCAGACAGCATACCCGACGAACTTTCTCCAAGGTAGGAGTCAACTCAATTCTTCCAAAGCAGAATACATGGTTTGCAAGCTTCCAGAATTGGGCAGCTGCACACAAAAAGTATCGGGAGACATCCACAATTGCAATGTCTAGGAATTTTAAGAAGATGCCCCAAGTCCGTAGCTAGTCACGATCACTGTTTGTTAACTTCCCAATCCATGTATGGAGAACATCTAAGCACTACATCAGTACGACCATCGTAGGAAAACCCATGATCAATGGCGGAACTTTGATTTCTCCTAATTCAAATCTGAAGAGCACATTTAAAATATTTAGAACGAAAAATAATTTTGTTCCACATAATAATATTTTACAAAGCATAATGCAAATAAAAAAAGGTGCAGCATAAATGGGTTAAGTATCAGAAAGACCGGTCCAAGGCTAAAATTGAATGTCAGGATCAAGACCGAACATGCTATCGAATGGACTAGCACGTGCACATAGCCTTAACAAGAGGTATGGGTTACTAACTGGTCAAGCCCAAGTTCCCTAAATTGGTTGGAAGCAAACACCCACACTGATGGTCAGGATTGTTGAGTGACAGAGCCGACATTGGGTACTTAGGAAGTCAACTGTACCATTCAACCCCAAGAGAAACTACACAACTCAATGATAAAGTTTTCACCATTGGATAAGTTGCTTTAAAGTTATATGCAAGATTGAGAGAATCTTGCCAACTTCGCAGAATCACAGCAGAGGCTGGAAGTAATGATTACAACCCTCATTGCTGTCACGAATTGCTGTGTCTTGCGACTCATCTCTGTAGGGTGTACCAGAGGCCAGTGCAAGTGCCAAGGCTAGGAATGTGTCTGGGCTCTAACTGGGCTTCATCCTCAGGAATTCCGTGCCTGTTGCTGTGATGTTTGGTGGATAGTTACTTGCAGGAATGTTTGAAGAAAGGCCTTCTCTTTGCACCTGACCACTTGAAAACTGCTCATCCTATTTTGAAAGGCGGCAAACGCCCTTTGGTTCATCATTAAAGGTTCAGATCAATAGGGACATGAACATACATGAGACCAAAATACTGGCTCAGTGCGTCCACAGACGAGGTAACTGGTATGCCCTAGGATAGTGTGACTGTGCCCCCGACGCTCGAGGAGGAGGTGAGGAGGGAGGCCACAACCATGCCGAGATGGCGAGCGCACGAGACGGGACGTGGGGGAGAGAAATGGAGTCGTCACGTGGTCTTTTAATGGAGGACGAGGAAAACCACAAATGATTCACTAAAAGTGAATGAAAGAGACGCAAACGTGAAGGCCAGATGTCTACTAACTAGAGGATGGGTAAGGATTCCTATTACGCATGGAGAAGGTGTTAGGCACCCCCATACACCCGAGAAACTTGTCTTTCTAGTCTAATTCGCTTGCTTTAGGCAGAATGAGTGTTTATTATGCCTAGATTGTGTTCTAATGATGCTAATGTGAGTGCCAAGACAATACTAGATGGATGTGAAGGACGATGTGCAAAAATTGCGGAGAAATCCACATGAATTGACAAAATCACGAAAATCAAAAGGGGAAAAAAATAACCCATGATGGGGTTAAATGTCGGCCCTCAGGCCTGTTACTGTACGCCCTTGGGCGATGAGGAAAATCGTGAAAATCAAGAAAATACTCTAAAAGCGTCTCGCAAATCAGCAGAAATTAGGATAAATCTGGGAAAATTAGAAGGGGAAAATAATCCTCATTCTGGGACCATGTCGGCTTTGACAAGCCTTTTACTATACGCCCTCAGGTGATGGCAAACCAAAACAAGTCAAAACCTAGGATAATAGGGGAAAATTGGGAAAACGGGGAATAAACCAAGCCAGAATCAAGCTAGAAAAGCATACACAAAGCCATGAAGAAAAGACGAGAAAATTTGTGCAAAATGATGTGAAAAGCCATGTAAAATGCAAATGTGAGTGCAAATATGAAAAATGCAAGGGGTTTTATGCAAAAAACCCAAAATCCGAGGAAAGCTGAAGTTTAGAAGCCCAAATCCTCAAGAATATGTAGGAAAATACATTCTATGCAAATATGAGGAATTTGGGGTCAAATGTGCATCCCTAGTCAAAATGAAGTTCTCTAGGGGTCAGAATGCAATTACCCACTAGTGCATGCATGCAAGTCAATTCTACATAAAATCATGGTAAGAATGCAAGAAAATGTCTCAGAAATGATCCAGGAAGTTTCAAGGGCAAAATGGCCATTTTACCACTGAAAACAGGCAATCAGAACAATTCTGCATAGCATAGGGGCTAAACTGCAGAAAAACCCAGCAAACAAAGTACTTCAGGAAGTTTCTGTGAAAATTCAGGGGCAAAAATTTAATTTTCACTGAGATTAAAACATGCAACAGAAATTCAGTGAAAAAGGAGGGTTAAAATGCAATTTACCCAAAAAAATATGCTTCTGGAAAGTTTTTTAAAAGAAGTTCAGGGCGTTCCATGCAATTTTCACATCAAAACATGCTCTTTGGATGCTTTCTGTAAAACACAAGGGCTTAAATGCAATTTGCTTAGGAAAATCATGCTTCTGGAAACATTTAGAACAAATCCATGGACTTCTGTGCAATTAAACTACAAAAATGAACACTCTAGAAGGTTTCAAAACAGTGCAGGGGTTTAAATGCAATTTTGCCAACAAAATAAGCTTTCTAGGAATATTTTGCAAAAGTATAAGGATTTCAGTGCAATTTTCCCAAAGAAAATGAACTTCCAAAAAGTATTTTAGAAAGAACAGGATTTTTCATGCAAAATTCACAACAAAAAGAACTTCTAGATTGATTTTAAGAAAGCACAGGGGCTCACATGCAAAATTCACCATAGAAAACAAAGAATAAAAATTATTTTAAGACTGCAAGGACTAAAATGAAATTATCTGGACTTAAATGTAATAAAAAGGGCTGAAAAGTAATAAAAAAGGACATGGATGTTAGAAAGGACCTAAAAGTAATGAAAATGGACCTGAATGCAACAAAAAAGGACCTGTAAGTAATTCTAAGGACCATAAAGTAATTATAATGAGGACATAAATGTAATTATTAAAAACTTAAAATAAAATAATAAAAATAATCCAAATCAATCCTATTCGAAGATCGCCGATGCATCGCCGATGACCCCCTCGCCGGCACCAACTCCAACGAGCTCCCGACAGTAGCGCAATGGCGGGAAGCAATCGACGGTGGTCGGGGGAGCCACGACGAGATCCCCCACGGCGGTGGGTTGCACTGGGGAGGCTCGAGAGGCCTCACCCACCTCGAGCTTCGGCGAGCAGCTTCTGATGGCACCGGAGAAGGCATCGGCATGGCTGGCGGTGCTCTGATGACGGTGAGACAGTGCCGAAGGCTCGGGTAGCATCGGGGGGGCACAACAGAGTTCTGGGAGGCATCGGCGAGGCTCGCGGGATTCTGGAGCTTTCCCCCCACCTCGCACTTCGGTAAGGGAAACTGCGGCGGTGGTTGGGACATCGCAGGGGGATGGCTGAGCGGCACGGAGAGGCTCGGTGCGTGGCAGAGAGTGCTCTGGAGACCTCGGCGTGGAGGAGGAGACCTTGGTTTGCTCCAGCGGCCTCTCGTCAGCAGGTGGCGACAACTGCGGCCAGCGGTGGTGACGGCGTAGGCGAGCTTCAAAGTTAAAAGGTAGCACTGAGATTCGTCCGTATAGATAGAATCTGGGATGGGACAATCTACACTCCGTCCGGTAGTCTAGAGGAAGAAGGAAATGGACTTTGAATCCGCTGGTCAGTGTCAGAATTCAACGGGAAAAGGTAGCACCGAGATTCGTCCGTACGGGTAGAATCTAGGATGGGACAATCTAGACTCCATCCGACAGTCTAGAGGAAGAAGGAAATGGGCGTAGAATTCGCCGGTCATGGTCGAAATTCAAAGGCAAATGGTAGCATCGAGATTCATCCGTACGGATAGAATCTGGGATGGGACAATCTAGACTCTGTCCGGCAGTCTAGAGGAAGAATGAAATGGGCCATGAATCCGACGGTCAGGGTCAGAATTCAGAGGCAAAAGGTAGCACCGAGATTCGTTTGTACGGGTAGAATCTAGGAAGGGACAATCTAGACTCCGTCCGATAGTCTAGATGAAGAAGGAAATGGGCCTTGAATCCGCCGGTAAGAGTCGAAATTCAAAGGCAAAGGGTAGCACCGAGATTAGTCTATACGGGTAGAAACTAGGATGGGACAATCTAGACTCCATCCGATAGTCTAGAGGAAGAAGGAAATGGGCCTTGAAACCGCCAGTCAGGGTCGGAATTCAAAGGCAAAAGGTAGCATCGAGATTCGTCCGTACGGATAAAATCTGGGATGGGACAATCTAGACTCTGTTCGGTAGTCTAGAGGAAGAAGGAAATGGGCCTCAAATCCGCCAGTCAGTGTCAGAATTCAAGGGCAAAAGGTAGCACCGAGATTCATCCATACGGATAGAATCTGGGATGGGACAATCTAGACTACATCCGGTAGTCTAGATGAAGAAGGAAATGGGCCATGAATCCACCGATCAGGGTTGGAATTCAAAGGCAAAAGGTATCACCGAGATACGTCCGTACTGATAGAATTGGGATGGGTTAATTTAGACTTCGTGCAGTAGTCTAGAGGAAGATGGAAATGGGCCTTGAATACGCTGGTCAATCTCAGAATTCTAAGGCAAAAGGTAGCACCGAGATTCGTCCTTATGAATAGAATCTGGGATGGGAGAATCTAGACTCCATCCAGTAGTCTAGAGGAAGAAGGAATTGGGCCTTGAATCTGCCGGTCAGGGATGGAATTCAAAAGCAAAAGGTAGCACCGAGATTCGTCCGTACGGATAGAATCTAGGAGGGGACAATCAAGACTCCGTCCGGTAGTCTAGATGAAGAAGGAAATGGGCCTTGAATCCGCCGGTAAGAGTCGGAATTCAAAGGCAAAAGGTAGCACCGAGATTAGTCCGTACGGGTAGAAACTGGGATGGGACAATCTAAACTCCGTCCAGTAGTCTAGAGGAAGAAGGAAATGGGCCTTGAAACCGCTGGTCAGGGTCAGAATTCAAAGGCAAAAGGTAGCATCGAGATTCGTTCGTACGGATAAAATCTGGGATGGGACAATCTAGACTCGGTCGGGTAGTCTAGAGGAAGAAGGAAATGGGCCTTGAATCTGCCAGTCACGGTCGGAAATCAAAGGCAAAAGGTAGCACTGAGATTCATCCGTACAGATAGAATCTGAGATGGGACAATCTAGACTCCGTCCGGTAGTCTAGATGAAGTAGGAAATGGGCCTTGAATCCGCCGGTCATCGTGGAATTCAAAGGCAAAAGGTAGCACCGAGATTCGTCCGTACGGAGAGAATCTGGGATGGGTCAATCTGGACTCCGTCCGGTAGTCTAGAGGAAGAAGGAAATGTGCTTTGAATACGCCGGTCAGGGTTGGAATTTAAAGGCAAAAGGTAGCACCAAGATTCAACCCTACGGATAGAATCTAGGATGGGACAATCTAAACTCCGTTCAATATTCTAGAGGAAGAAGGAAATGGGCCTTGAATCCACCGGTCAGGGTCGAAATTCAAAGGCAAAAGGTATCATCGAGATTCGTCTGTACGGATAGAATCTGGGGTGGGACAATCTAGACTGCGTGCCGTAGACTAGTGGAAGAAGGAAAAGGGCGATGAACCCACCGATCAGGGTCAGAATTCTAAGGCAAAAGCTAGCACCGAGATTTGTCCGGACGGATAGAATCGGGGATGGGCAATCTGGACAACGTTCGGTAGTCAAGAGGAAGAAGGAAAAGGGCCATGATTACGTCGGTCAGGGTCGAAATTCAAAGGCAAAAGGTAGCACCGAGATTCGTCCGTACGGATTGAATCAGGGATGGGATAATCTAGACTCCGTCCGGTAGTCTAGAGGAAGAAGGAAAAGGGCCACGAACCCACCGATTAGGGTCGAAATTCAAAGGCAAAAGGTAGCACCGAGATTCCTCCATAGGGATAGAATCTAGGATGGGCAATCTCGACTTCGTCCGGTAGTCTAGAGGAAGAAGGAAATGGGCTTTGAATCCGCCGATCAGGGTCGAAATTGAAAGGCAAAAGGTAGCACCGAGATTCGTCCATAAGGATTGCATCTGGGATGGGAAAATCTATACTCCGTCCGGTAGTCCAGAGGAAGATGGAAATGGGCCTTGAATCAGCCGGTCAGGGTCAGAATTCAAAGGCAAAAGGTAGCACCAAGATTTGTCCGTACGGATAGAATCTGGGATGGGAATATCTAGACTTCGTCCTGTTGTCTAGAGGATGCAGGAAATGGGCCTTGAATCCACCTATCAGGGTCGGAATTCAAAGGCAAAAGGTAGCACTGAGATTCATCCGTACGGATAGAATCTGGGATGGGACAATCGGGACTCCATCTGGTAGTCTAGAGGAAGAAGGAAATGGGCCTTGAATCCGCCTGTCAGGGCCAAAATTCAAAGGCAAAAGGTAGCACCGAGATTCGTCATTACGGATAGAATAAGGGATGGGACAATCTAGACTCCGTCCGGTAGTCTTGAGGAAGAAGGAAAAGGGCTTTGAATCCGCCGGTTAGGGTCAAAATTCAAAGGCAGAAGGTAGCATCGAGATTCGTCCGTATGGATAGAATCTGGGATGGGGCAATCTAGACTCCGTTCGGTAGTCTAGAGGAAGAAGGAAAAGGTAGCACCATGATTCGTACGTACGGATAGAATCTGGGACGGGACAATCTAGACTCTGTCCGGTTGTCTTGTGCAAGAAGGAAATGGGCATTGAATCCGTCGGTCTGGTTTAGAATTCAAAGGCAAAAGGTAGCAATGAGATTCGTCCGTACTGATGGAATATTGGATGGGACAAACTAGACTCCGTCCGGTACTCTAGAGGATGATTGAAATGGGTCTCGAATCCGCCAGTCAGTGTCAGAATTCAAAGGCAAAAGGTTGCACCGAGATTCATCCGTACGGATCGAACCTGGGATGGGACAATCTATACTCCGTCCGATAGTCTAGAGAAAGTAGAAAATGGGCATTGAATCCGCCGGTCAGGGTCAGAATTCAAATGCGAAAGGTTGCACCAAGATTCATCCGTACGGATTGAATCTGGGATGGGATAATCTTGACTCCGTTCGGTAGTCTAGAGGAAGATGGAAATGGGCCTTGAATTTGCCGGTCAGGGCCGGAATTCAAAGGCCGAAGGTAGCTCTGACATTTGTCCGTACATATAGAATCCGGGATGGGAAAATGTAGACTCCGTCCGGTAGTCTAGAGAAGAAGGAAATGGGCCTTGAATCTACCGATCAGGGTCGAAATTCAAAGGCAAAGGGTAGCACCGAGATTCGTCCGTCAGGATAGAATCTGGGATGGGACAATCTAGACTCTGTCCGGTAGTCTAGAGGAAGAAGGAAAAGGGCTGTGAACCCACCGGTCAGGGTCAGAATTCAAAGGCAAAAGGTAGCACCGAGATTCATCCGTATGGATAGAATCTTGGATGAGCAATCTAGACTCCGTCTGGTAGTGTAGAGGAAGAGGGAAAAGGGGATTGAATCCACCGGTCATGGAAGAAATTCAAAGGCAAAACGTAGCACCGAGATTCGTCCGTACGGATAGAATCTGGGACAGGGCAATCTTGACTCCGTCCGGTAGTCTTGAGGAATGTTCCTTTAATCCGTCTATCAGGGTCAGAATTCAAAGGCAAAAGGTAGCACCGAGATTCGTCCGTACGGATAGAATCTTGGATGGGACAATCTCGAATCCGTCTCGTAGTCTAGAGGAGGAAGGAAATGGGCCTTGAATCCGTGGATCGGGGTTCGAATTCAAAAGCAAAAGGTAGCGCAGAGATTTGTCCATACGGATAGAATCAAGGATGGGACAATCTTGACTCCGCTTAGTAGTCTAGAGAAAGATGGAATTGGGCCTTGAATCCACTGATCAAGGTTGAAATTCAAAAGCAAAAGGTAGCACCGAGATATGTCCGTACAGATAGAATCTTGGTTGGGAAAATCTAGACTCCGTCTGGTAGTCAAGAGGAACAAGGAAATGGGCCTTGAATCCGCCGATCAGGGTCGGAATTCAAAGGCAAAAGATAGCTCCGGGAATCGTCAACACGGATTGAATCTGGGATGGGACAATCTAGACTCCTTCCGGTAGTTTAGAGGAACAAGGAAAAGGGCCTCGAATCTGCCGGTCAGGGTCGAAATTCAAAGGCAAAATGTCGCAATGAGAATCGTCCGTACGGATAGAATTTGGGTTGGGAAAATCTATACTCCGTCCGGTAGTCTAGAAGAAGATGGAATTGGGCCTTGAATCTGCCGGTCAGGGTCGAAATTCAAAGGCAAAAGGTAGCACCGAGATTTGTCCGTATGGATAGAATCTAGGATGGGAATATCTAGACTCCGTCCTGTTGTCTAGACGAAGAAGGAAATGGGCCTTGAATCCGTCGATCTGGGTTGAAATTGATAGGCAAAAGGTAGCACCAAGATTCGTCCGTATGGATAAAATCTGGGATGGGACAATCGAGACTCCGTCCGGTAGTCTAGAGGATGAAGGAATTGGGCCTTCGATCCGCCTGTCAGGGTCAAAATTCAAAGCTAAAAGGTAGCATCGAGATTCGTCAGTTCGGATAGAATCTGGGATGGGACAATCTAGACTCCGTCCGGTAGTCTAGAGGAAGAAGGAAAAGGGCCTTGAGTCCGCCGGTTAGGGTCAAAATTCAAAGGCAAAAAGTAGCACCAAGATTCGTACGTAAGGATAGAATCTGGGACGGGACAATCTAGACTCTGTCCGGTAGTCTTGCAAAAGAAGGAAATGGGCCTTGAATCCGTCGGTCAGGGTCAAAATTCAAAGGCAAAAGGTAGCACTGAGATTCCTACTGATGGAATATTGGATGGGACAATCTTGACTCCGTCCGGTTGTCTTGAGGAGGATTGAAATGGGTCTCAAATCCGCCAATTAGTGTCGGAATTCAAAGGCAAATGGTAGCACCGTGATTCGTCCGTACGACTAGAACCTGGGATGGGACAAACTAGACTCTGTCCGGTAATCTAGAGAAAGTAGAAAACGGGCCTTCAATCCGCCGGTCAGGGTCAGAATTCAAAAGCAAGAGGTTGCACCATGATTCGTCCGTTAGGATTGAATCTGGGATGGGAAAATCTTGACTCTGTCCTGTAGTCTAGAGGAAGATGGAAATGGGCCTTGAATCCGCCAGCCTGGGTCGAAATTCAAAGGCAAAAGGTAGCTCCGACATTCGTCCGTATGTATAGAATCCAGGATGGGAAAATCTAGACTCCGTCTGGAAGTCTAGAGGAAGAAGAAAATGGGCCTTGAATCCGCCGATCTGGGTCGAAATTCAAAGGCAAAAGTTAGCACCGAGATTCATCCGTTAGGATAGAATCTGGGATGGGACAATGTAGACTCTGTCTGGTAGTCTAGAGGAAGAAGGGGAAGGGCCATGAACCCATCGATCAGGGTAGCAATTCAAAGGCAAAAGGTAGCATCGAGATTCGTCCGTAAGGATAGAATCTGGGATGGTCAATCTTGACTCTGTCCAGTAGTCTAGATGAAGACGGAAAAGGGCCTCGAATTCGCCGGTCAGGGTCGAAATTCAAAGGCAAAAGGTAGCAACGAGATTCGTCCGTACGGATAGAATCTGGGACGGGACAATCTATAATCTGTCCGGTAGTCTTGAGGAAGAAGGAAATGGGCCTTGAATCCGTCGGTCAGGGTCAGAATTCAAAGGAAAATGGTAGCACCGAGATTTGCTCGTATCGATGGAATCTTGGGTGGGATAATTTAGAATCCATCTGGTAGTCTAGAGGATAATGGAAATGGGTCGTTAATCCGCCGGTCGGAGTCGGAATCCAAAGGCAAAAGGTAGCACCGAGATTCGTCCGTGCGGATAGAATCCGGGATGGGCAATCTAGACACCAACCGGTAGTCTAGACGAAGAAGAAAAAGGGCCATGAATCTGTCTGTCCGGGTCGAAATTCAATGGCAAAAGGTAGCACCTAGATTCGTCCATAAGGATAGAATATGGGATGGGACAATCTAGACTCTGTCCGGTAGTCTTGAAGAAGAAGGAAATGGGCCTTGAATCCGTCGGTCAGGGTCAGAATTCAAAGGCAAATGGTAGCACCGAGATTCGTCCGTACCGATGGAATCTTGGATGGGACAATCTAGACTCCGTCCGGTAGTCTAGAGGCTGATGGAAATAGGCCTTGAATCTGCCAGTCAGTGTCAGAATTCAAAGGCAAAAGGTAGCACCGAGATTCATCCGTACGAATAGAACCTGATGGGACAATCTAGACTCCGTCCGGTAGTCTAGAGAAAGAAGAAAATGGGCCTTGAATCCGCCAATCTGGGTCAGAATTCAAAAGCATAAGGTTGCACCAAGATTCGTCCGTACGGATTGAATCTGGGATGGGAAAATCTTGACTCTGTTTGGTTGTCTAGAGGAAGATGGAAATGGGCCTTGAATCCGCCAGTCAGGGTCGGAATTCAAAGGCAAAAGGTAGCTCCGACATTCGTCCGTACGTAAAGAATTCGGGATGGGAAAATCTTGACTCCGTCTGGTAGTCTAAAGGAAGAAGGAAATGGGCCTTGAATCCGCCGATCGGGGTCGAAATTCAAAGGCAAAAGGTAGCACCGAGATTCGTCCGTATGGATAGAATCTTGGATGGGCAATCTAGACTCCGTATGGTAGTCTAGAGGAAGATGGAAATGGGCCATGAAACTGCCGGTTAGGGTCGAAATTCAAAGGCAAAAGGTAGCATCGAGATTCGTCCGTACGGATAGATTCTACGTTGGGACAATCTTGACTCCGTATGGTAGTGTAGAGGAAGAATGAAATGGGCCATGAACTCAACGATTTGGGATGGAATTCAAAGGCAAAAGGTAGCACTGAGATTCGTCCGTACGGATGGAATTTGGGATGGGCAATCTCGACTCCGTCTGGTAGTCTAGAGGAAGAAGGAAAAGGTCCATGAATTTGCCGGTCAAGGTCGAAACTCAATGGCAAAAGGTAGCACCGAGATTCGTCTGTACGGATAGAATCTGGGTCGAGACAATCTAGACTCTGTCCGGTAGTCTATAGGAAGAAGGAAATGGGCCATGAATCCGCCGATCAGGGTTGGAATTGAAAGGCAATAGGTAGCACCAAGATACGTCCGTACGGATTGAATCAGGGATGGAATAATCTCGACTCCATCTGATGGTCTAGAGGAAGAAGGAAATGGGCTTCGAATCCGCCGGTCAGGGTTGGAATTAAAAGGCAATAGGTAGCACCGAGATTCGTCCGTATGAATTGAATCTGGGACGGGAAAATCCATACTTCGTCCGGTAGTCTCGAGGAAGATGGAAATGGGCCTTGAAAGAAATGGGGCTTGAATCCGCCGATCAGGGTCGGAATTCATAGCCACAAGGTAGCACCAAGATTCGTCCGTACGGATAGAATTTGGGATGGGACAATCGAGACTCCGTCCGGTAGTCTATAGGATGAAAGAAATGGGCCTTGAATCCACCTCTCAGGGTCAAAATTCAAAGGCAAAAGTTTGCAACGAGATTCATCAGTACGGATAGAATCTGGGATGGGACATTCTAGACTCCGTCTGTTAGTCTAGAGGAACAAGGAAAAGGGCCTTGAATCTGCCGGTTAGGGTCGAAATTCAAAGGCAAAAGGTAGCACTGAGATTCGTCCGTACGGATAGAATTTGGGACGGGACAATCTAGACTCTCTCCGGTAGTCATGAGGAAGAAGGAAATGGGCCTAGAATCTGTCGGTCAGGGTCTGAATTCAAAGGCCAAAGGTAGCACTGAGATTCGTCCGTACGGATAGAATATGGGACGGGGCAATATAGACTCTGTCCTGTATTCATTAGGAAGATGGAAATGGGCCTAGAATCCGTTGGTCCGGGTCAAAATCCATAAGGAAAAGGTAGCACAGAGATTCATCCGTACTTTTGGAATATTGGATAGGACAATCTAGACTCCGTCTGGTAGTCTAGAGTATGATGGAAATGGATCTCGAATCTATCGGTCAGTGTCAGAATTCAAAGGCAAAAAGTAGCAGCTAGATTCATCCGTACGGATTGAACCTAGGGTGGGGCAATCTAGACTCCGTCCGGTAGTCTAGAGAAAGTAGAAAATGGGCATTGAATCCGCCGATCAGGGTCAGAATTCAAAAGCAAAAGGTTGGACCAAGATTCGCCCGTACGGATTGAATCTGGATGGGAAGATCTTGACTCCGTCCGGTTGTCTAGAGGAAGATGGAAATGGGCCTTGAATCCGCCGGTCATGGTCGGAATTCAAAGGCAAAAGGTAGCACCGAGATTCGTCCGTATGGATAGAATCTTGGATGGGCAATCTAGACTCCATCTGGTAGTCTAGAGGAAGATGGAAATGGGCCTAGAAAATACCGGTTAGGGTCGAAATTCAAAGGCAAAAGGTTGCATCGAGATTCGTCTGTACGGATAGAATCTGCGTTGGGACAATCTTCACTCCGTCTGGTAGTGTAGAGAAAGAATGAAATTGGCCATGAACTCACCGATTTGGGATGGAATTCAAAGGCAAAAGGTAGCACTGAGATTCGTCCGTACAGATGGAATTTGGGATGGGCAATCTCGACTCCGTCTGGTAGTCTAGAGGAAGAAGGAAAGGGTCCATGAATTTGCCGGTCAGGGTCGAAACTCAATGGCAAAAGGTAGCACCGAGATTCGTCTGTACGGATAGAATCTGGGATGGGACAATCTTGACTCCGTCCGGTATTCTAGAGGAAGAAGGAAACGGGTTTTGAATCCGCCGGTCAGTGTCGGAATTCGAAGGCAAACGGTAGCACCAAGATTAGTCCATATGGGTAGATTCCAGGGTGGGACAATCTAGGCTCCGTCTGCTAGTCTAGAGGAAGAAGGAAATGGGCCTTGAAACCGCCGGTTAGGGTCGAAATTCAAAGGCAAAAGGTAGCATCGAGATTCGTCCGTACGAATAAAATCTGGGATGGGACAATCTAGACTCCTTCCGGCAGTCTAGAGGAAGAAGGAAATGGGCCTCGAATCCGCCAGTCAGAGTCGGAATTCAAAGGCAAAAGGTGGTACCGAGATTCGTCCGTAGGGATAGAATCTGGTATGGGACAAACTACACTCCGTCTGGTAGTCTTGATGAAGATAGAAATGGGTCTCGATTCCGCTGGTCAGTGTCGGAATCCTATGGCCAATGGTTGCAACGAGATTCGTCTGTACGGATAGAATCTGGGATGGGTCAATCTAGTCTCCGTCCGGTAGTCTAGGGGAAGATGGAAATGGGCCATGAATCCACGGATCAGGGTAGGAATTCAATGGCAAAAGATAGCACTGAGATTCATTTGTATGGCTTGTATCTGGGGTGGGACAATCTTATCTCCGTCCGGTAGTCTAGAGGAAGAAGGAAATGGACCTTGAATACACCGGTTAGGGTCGGAATTCAAAGGCGAAAGGTAGCACTGAGATTCGTCCGTACGGATAGAATCTGGGATGGGAAAATCAAGACTCCATCTGGTAGTCAAAAGGAAGAAGGAAATGGGCCTTGAATCTGCTGGTCAGGGTCGGATTTCAATGGCAAACGGTAGAATCGAGATACGTCCGTACGGAAAGAATCAAAGATGGTACAATCTAGACTCCTTCCGGTAGTTAAGATGATGAAGGAAATGGGCCTTGAATCCACCGGTCAGGGTTGGAATTGAAAGGCAAAAGGTAGCACCGAGATTCGTCCGTACGGATAGAATCTGGGATGGGACTATCTAGACTCCGTTCGGTTGTCTAGAGGAAGAAGGAAATGGGCCTTGAATCCACCGATCAGGGTCGAAATTCAAGGGCAGAAGGTAGCACCGATATACGTCCATACGGATAGAATTTAGGATGGGTCAATCTAGATTTCGTCTGGTAGTCTAGAGGAAGATGGAAATGGGCTTTGGATCCGCCGGTCAGTGTCGGAATTCAAAGGCAAAAGGTAGCAGCACGACTCGTTCGTACGGATAGAATTTGGGTACGAACAATCTTGACTCCGTCCGGTAATCTTGAGGAAGATGGAAATGGGTCATGAATCTGCCGGTCAAGGTCGAAATTCAAAGGCAAAAGGTGGCACTGAGATTCGTCTAAACGGATAGAATCTACGATGGGACCATCTAGACTCCGTCTGGAAGTGTAGAGGAAGAAGGAAATGGGCCATGAACTTACCGATTTGGGTCGAATTCAACAAGAAAAGGTAGCACCTAGATTCGTCCATACGGAAAGAATCTCGGATGGGCTATCAAGATTTCGTCCGGTAGTCTAGAGGAAGAAGGAAAAGGGCCACGAATCCACCGGTTGGAATAGGAATTCAAAGGCAAATGGTTGCAACGAGATTTGTCCGTACAGATAGAATCTGGGATGGGACAATCTAGACTTCGTCCGGTAGTCTAGAGGAAGAAGGAAATGGGCTTTGAATCTGCCTGTCTGTGTCATAATTCGAAGGCAAAATGTAGCACTGAGATTAGTCCGTACGGGTAGAATCTGGGGTGGGACAATCTAGACTCCGTCCGGTATTCTACAGGAAGAAGGAAATAGGCCACCAACCCACCGATCTGGGTCAGAATTCAAAGGGAAAATGTAGCATCGAGATTCGTATGTACGGATAAAATCTGGGATGGGACAATCTTGACTCCGTCCGGTAGTCTAGAGGAAGAAGGAAATGGGCCTCGAATCCACCGGTCGGGGTCGAAATTCAAAGGCAAATGGCGGCACCGAGATTCGCCCATACAGATAGAATCTGGGATGGGACAATCTAGACTCCGTCCGGTATTCTCGAGGAAGAAGGAAATGGGCTTTGAATCCGCCGGTCAGTGTCGGAATTCGAAGGCAAACAGTAGCACCAAGATTAGTCCGTATGGGTAGATTCTAGGGTGGGACAATCTAGACTCTGTCTGCTAGTCTAGAGGAAGAAGGAAATGGGCCTTGAAACCGCCGGTTAGGGTCAAAATTCAAAGGCAAAAGGTAGCATCGAGATTCGTCCGTATGGATAAAATCTGGGATGGGACAATCTTGACTCCGTCCGGCAGTCTAGAGGAAGAAGGAAATGGGCCTCGAGTCCGCCAGTCAGAGTCGGAATTCAAAGGTAAAAGGTTGTACCGAGATTCGTCCGTACGGATAGAATCTGGTATGGGACAAACTAGACTCCGTCTGGCAGTCTTGATGAAGAAAGAAATGGGTCTCGATTCCGCTGGTCAGTGTCGGAATCCTATGGCCAATGGTTGCACCGAGATTTGTCTGTACGGATAGAATCTGGGATGGGTCAATCTAGTCTCCGTCCGGTAGTCTAGGGGAAGATGGAAATGGGCCATGAATCCACGGATCTGGGTAGGAATTCAATGGCAAAAGATAGCACAGAGATTCATTTGTATGGATAGTATCTAGGGTGGGAGAATCTAAACTCCGTCCGATAGTCTACAGGAAGAAGGAAATGGACCTTGATTACATCGGTTAGGGTCGGAATTCAAAGGCGAAAGGTAGCACCGAGATTCGTCCATACGGATAGAATCTGGGATGGGAAAATCAAGGCTCCATCTGGTAGTCAAAAGGAAGAAGGAAATGGGCCTTGAATCTGCTGGTCAGGGTCGGATTTCAAAGGCAAACAGTAGAATCGAGATACGTCCGTATGGAAAGAATCAAAGATGGTACAATCTAGACTCCGTCCGGTAGTTAAGATGATGAAGGAAATGGGCCTTGAATCCACCGGTTAGGGTTGGAATTCAATGGCAAAAGGTAGCACCGAGATTCGTCCGTACGAATAGAATCTGGGATGGGACTATCTAGACTCCGTTCGGTTGTCTAGAGGAAGAAGGAAATGGGCCTTGAATTCACCGATCAGGGTCGAAATTCAAGGGCAGAAGGTAGCACCGAGATACGTCCATACAGATAGAATCTAGGATGGGTCAATCTAGACTCCGTCTGGTAGTCTAGAGGAAGATGCAAATGGGCTTTGAATCTGCCGGTCAGTGTCGGAATTCAAAGGCAAAAGGTAGCACCACGACTCGTCCGTACAGATAGAATCTGGGTACGGACAATCTTGACTCCGTCCGGTAATCTTGAGGAAGATGGAAATGGGTCATGAATCTGCCGGTCAGGTTCGAAATTCAAAGGCAAAAGGTGGCACTGAGATTCGTCTAAACGGATAGAATCTATGATGGGACAATCGGGACTCCGTCCGGAAGTGTAGAGGAAGAAAGAAATGGGCCATGAACTTACCGATTTGGGTCGAATTCAACGAGAAAAGGTAGCACCTAGATTCGTCCATACGGAAAGAATCTCGGATGGGCTATCAAGATTTCGTCCGGTAGTCTAGAGGAAGAAGGAAAAGGGCCACGAATCCGCCGATTGGGGTAGGAATTCAAAGGCAAATGGTTGCACCGAGATTTGTTCGTACAGATAGAATCTGGGATGGGACAATCTAGACTTCGTCCGGTAGTCTAGAGGAAGAAGGAAATGGGCTTTGAATCTACCTGTCTGTGTCATATTTCGAAGGCAAAAGGTAGCACCGAGATTAGTCCGTACGGGTAGAATCTGGGGTGGGACAATCTAGACTCCGTCCGGTATTCTAGAGGAAGAAGGAAATGGGCCACGAACCCACCGATCAGGGTCGGAATTCAAAGGGAAAAGGTAGCATCGAGATTCGTCTGTACGGATAAAATCAAGGTTGGGACAATCTAGACTCCGTCCAGTAGTCTAGTGGAAGAAGGAAATGGGCCTCCAATCCACCGGTCAGGGTCGAAATTCAAAGGCAAATGGTGGCACCGAGATTCGTTCGTTCAGATTGAATCTGGGATGGGACAATCTAGACTCTGTCCGGTAGTCTAGTGAAGAAGGAAATGGGCCTTGATTCTGCCAGTCAGGGTCGAAATTCAAAGGCAAAAGGTAGCGTCGAGATTCGTCCGTACGGATAGAATCTAGGATGGGACAATCTAGACTTTGTCCAGTAGTATAGAAGAAGAAGGAAAAGGGCCACGAATCCGCTGGTCAGGGTCAAAATTCAATGGGAAAAGGTTGCACCGAGATTTGTCCGTACAGATAGAATCTGGGATGGGACAATCTAAGCTCTTTCGGGTAGTCTAGAGGAAGAAGGAAACAGGCCATGAACCCACCGATTAGGGATGGAATTCAAAGGCAAAAGGTAGCATTGAGATTCGTCCATACGGATGGAATCTGGGATGGGCAATCTCGACTCCGTCTGGTAGTCCAGAGGAAGATGGAAAAGGTCCATGAATCTGCCGGTCAGGGTCGAAACTCAATGGCAAAAGGTAGCTCCGAGATTCGTCTGTACGGATTGAATCTGGGTCGAGAATATCTAGACTCCTTCCTGAAGTCTATAGGAAGAAGGAAATGGGCCATGAATCCACCGATCAGGGTCGGAATTGAAAGGCAATAGGTAGCACCAAGATACGTCCGTACGGATCGAATCAGGGATGGGACAATCTAGACTCCGTCGGGTGGTCTAGAGGAAGAAGGAAATGGGCTTTGAATCCGCCGGTCGGGGTCGGAATTAAAAGGCAATAGGTAGCACCGAGATTCGTTCGTATTGATTGAATCTGGGATGGGAAAATCTATACTTCGTCCGGTATTCTCGAGGAAGATGGAAATGGGCCTTGAAGGAAATGGGGCTTGAATCCGCCAATCAGGGTCGGAATTCATAGCCAAATGGTAGCACCAAGATTCGTCCATACGTATAGAATCTGGGATGGGACAATCAAGACTTTGTCCGGTAGTCTATAGGAAGGAGGAAATGAGCCTTGAATCCGACTCTCAGGGACGAAATTCAAAGGCAAAAGGTTGCACCAAGATTCGTCAGTACGGATAGAATCTGGGACGGGACAATCTAGACTCCGTCTGTTAGGCTAGAGGAAGAAGGAAAAGGGCCTTGAATCTGCCGGTTAGGGTCGAAATTCAAAGGTAAAAGGTACAACTGAGATTCGTCCGTATGGATAGAATTTGGGATGGGACAATCTAGACTCTATCCGGTAGTCATGAGGAAGAAGGAAATGGGCCTAGAATCCGTCAGTCAGGGTCAGAATTCAAAGGCTAAAGGTAGCACTGAAATTCGTCTGTACGGATAGAATCTAGGACGGGGCCATCTAGTCTCCGTCCTATAGTCATGAGGAAGATGGAAATGGGCCTAGATTCCGTCGATCAGGGTTAGAATTCATAGGGAAAAGTTAGCACAGAGATTCGTCTGTACTAATGGAGTATTGGATAGGACAATCTAGACTCCGTTCGGTAGTCTAGAGGATGATGGAAATGGGTCTCGAATCTAACGGTGAGTGTCGGAATTCAAAGGCAAAAGGTAGCACCGAGATGCGTCTGTACGGATTGAACCTGGGATGGGACAATCTTGACTCCGTCTAGTAGTCTAGAGAAAGTAGAAAATGGGCCTTGAATCCGCCGGTCAGGGTCAGTATTCAAAAGCAGAAGGTTGCACCAAGATTCATCCGTACGGATTGAATCTGGGATGGGAAGATCTTGACTCCGTCTAGTTGTCTAGAGGAAGATGGAAATGGGCCATGAATCCGCCGGTCAGAGTCGAAATTCAATGGCAAAATGTAGCACCGAGATTCGTCCGTATGGATAGAATCTTGGATGGGCAATCTAGACTCCATCTGGTAGTCTAGAGGAAGATGGAAATGGAACTTGAAACTGCCGGTCAGGGTCGAATTTCAAAGGCAAAAGGTAGCATCGAGATTCGTCCGTACAGATAGAATCTGTGTTAGGACAATCTTCACTCCGTCTGGTTGTGTAGAGGAAGAATGAAATGGGCCATGAACTCATCGATTTGGGTCAAAATTCAAAGGGAAATGGTAGCACCGAGATTCGTCCGTATGGATAGAATCTGGTATGGGCTATCTAGATTCCGTCTGGTAGTCTAGAGGAAGAAGGAAAAGGGCCACGAATCAGCCGGTCGGGGTCAAAATTCAAATGCAAATGGCGGCACCGAGATTCGTCCGTATAGATAGAATATGGGATGGGACAATCAAGACTCCGTCCGGTATTTTAGAGGATGAAGGAAATGGGCTTTAAATCCACCGGTCAGTGTCAGAATTCGAAGGCAAAAGGTAGCCCCAAGATTAGTCCGTATGGGTAGATTCTAGGGTGGGACAATCTAGACTCCGTCCGGTAGTCTAGAGGAAGAAGGAAATGGGCCTTGAAACCGCCGGTTAGGGTCGAAATTCAAAGGCAAAAGGTAGCATCGAGATTCGTCCGTTCGGATAAAATCTGGGATGGGACAATCTAGACTCCGTCTGGTTGTCTAGAGGAAGAAGGAAATGGGCCTCGAATCCGCCAGTCAGGGTTGGAATTCAAAGGCAAAAGGTGGTACCGAGATTCGTCCGTACGGATAGAAACTAGTATGGGACAAACTAGACTCCGTCCGGTAGTCTAGGGGATGATGGAAATGGGCCATGAATCCACAGATCAGAGTAGGAATTCAATGGCAAAAGATAGCACTGAGATTCGTCTGTACGGATAGAATCTAGGATGGGACAATCTAAACTCTGTCCGGTAGTCTAGAGGAAGAAGGAAATGGACCTTGAATACACCAGTCAGGGTCGGAATTCAAAGGCGAAAGGTAGCACCGAGATTCGTCCGTACGGATAGAATCTAGGATGGAAAAATCAAGACACCATCTGGTAGTCAAAAGGAAGAAGGAAATGGGCCTTGAATCCACCGGTCAGGGTCTGATTTCAAAGGCAAACGGTAGAACCGAGATACGTCCTTACGGATAGAATCAAAGATGGTACAATCTAGACTCCGTCCGGTAGTCAAGATGATGAAGGAAATGGGCCTTGAATCCGCCGGTCAGGGTCGGAATTCAAAGGCAAAAGTAGCACCGAGATTCGTCCGTACGGATAGAATCTGGGATGGGACTATCTAGACTATGTTCGGTTGTCTAGAGGAAGAAGGAAATGGGCCTTGAATCCAACGATCAGGGTCGAAATTCAAAGGCAAAAGGTAGCACCGAGATACATCCATACGGATAGAATCAAGGATCGGTCAATCTAGACTCCGTCTGGTAGTCTAGCGGTAGATGGAAATGGGCTTTGAATCCGCCGGTCAGTGTCGGAATTCAAAGGCAAAAGGTAGCACCACGACTCGTCCGTATGGATAGAATCTGGGTAGGGACAATCTAGACTCCGTCCGGTAATCTAAAGGAAGACGGAGATGGGCCATGAATCTGCCGGTTAGGGTCGAAATTCAAAGGCAAAAGGTGGCACCGAGATTCGCCTAAATGGATAGAATCTACGATGGGACAATCTGGACTCCGTCCGGTAGCGTAGAGGAAGAAGGAAATGGGCCATGAACTCAGCGATTTGGGTCGAATTCAATGAGAAAAGGTAGAAACGAGATTCATCCGTACGGATAGAATCTGGGATGGGCTATGAAGATTTCGTCCGGTAGTCTAGAGGAAGAAGGAAAAGGGCCACGAATCCACCGGTTGGGGTAGGAATTCAAAGGCAAATGGTAGCACCGTGATTTGTCCGTACAGATAGAATCTGGTATGGGACAATCTAGACTCCGTCTGGTAGTCTAGAGGAAGAAGGAAATGGGCTTTGAATCTGCCTGTCAGTGTCATAATTCGAAGGCAAAAGGTAGCACCGGGATTAGTCCGTACGGGTAGAATCTGGGGTGGGACAATCTAGACTCCGTTCGGTAGTCTAGAGGAAGAAGGAAATGGGCCTCGAATCCGTCGGTCAGGGTCGATATTCAAAGGCAAATGGTGGCATCGAGATTCGTTCGTTCGGATTGAATCTGGGATGGGACAATCTAGACTCCATACGGTAGTCTAGATGAAGAAGGAAATGGCCCTTGAATCTGCCGGTCAGGGTCGAAATTCAACGGCAAAAGGTAGCACCGAGATTAGTCCGTACGGGTAGAATCTGGGGTGGGACAATCTAGACTCCGTCCGATAGTCTAAAGGAAGAAGGAAATGGGTCTCGAATCCGCCGGTCCGGGTCGAAATTCAAAGGCAAATGGTGGCACCAAGATTCGTTTGTTCGGATTGAATCTGGGTTGGGACAATCTAGACTCCGTCCGGTAGTCTAGATGAAGATGGAAATGGGCCTTGAATCTGCCGGTCAGGGTCGAAATTCAAAGGCAAAAGGTAGCATCGAGATTAATCCGTACGGATAGAATCTAGGATTGGACAATCTAGACTCTGTCCAGTAGTATAGAGGTAGAACGAAAAGGGCCATGAATCCGCTGGTCAGGGTCGAAATGCAATGGCAAAAGGTTGCACCGAGATTTGTCCGTACGGATGGAATCTGGGATGGGACAATCTAAGCTCTGTCCGGTAGTCTAGAGGAAGAAGGAAACAGGCCATGAACCCACCGATTAGGGATGGAATTCAAAGGCAAAAGGTAGCACTGAGATTCATCCATACAGATGGAATCTGGGATAGGCAATCTCGACTCCGTCTAGTAGTCCAGAGGAAGAAGGAAATGGTCCATGAATCTGCCGGTCAGGGTCGAAACTCAATGGCAAAAGGTAGCACCGAGATTCGTCCGTACGGATAGAATCTGGGTCGACACAATCTAGACTCCGTCCGGTAGTCTACAGGAAGAAGGAAATGGGCCATGATTCCACCGATCAGGGTCGAAATTGAACGGCAATAGGTAGCACCAAGATACGTCCGTACGGATCGAATCAGGGATGGGACAATCTAGACTCTGTCTGGTGGTCTAGCGGAAGAAGGAAATGGGATTTGAGTCCACCGGTCAGGGTCAGAATTAAAAGGAAATAGGTAGCACCGAGATTCGTTCGTATGGATTGAATCTGGGATGGGAAAATCTATACTTCGTCCGGTAGTCTCGAGGAAGATGGAAATGGGCCTTGAATCCGCCGATCAGGATCAGAATTCAAAGGCTAAACGTAGCACTGAGATTCGTCTATACGGATAGAATCTGGGACGGGGCCATCTAGACTCCGTCCTGTAGTCATGAGGAAGATGGAAATGGGCCTAGAATACCTCGATCAGGGTCAGAATTCATAGGGAAAAGGTAGCACAGAGATTCGTCCGTACTAATGGAGTATTGGATAGGACAATCTAGACTCCGTTCGGTAGTCTAGAGGATGATGGAAATGGGTCTCGAATCTAACGGTGAGTGTCGGAATTCAAAGGCAAAAGGTAGCACCGAGATGCGTCCGTACGGATTCAACCTGGGACGGGACAATCTTGACTCCGTCCGGTAGTCTAGAGAAAGTAGAAAATGGGCGTTGAATCCGCCGGTCAGGGTCAGTACTCAAAAGCAGAAGGTTGCACCAAGATTCGTCCGTACGGATTGAATCTGGGATGGGAAGATCTTAACTCCGTCCGGTTGTCTAGAGGAAGATGGAAATGGGCCTTGAATCCGCCGGTCAGGGTCAGAATTCAATGGCAAAAGGTAGCACTGAGATTCATCCGTATGGATAGAATCTTGGATGGGCAATCTAGACTCCATCTGGTAGTCTAGAGGAAGATGGAAATGGGCCTAGAAACTGCCGGTTAGGTTCAAAATTCAAAGGCAAAAGGCTGCATCGAGATTCATCTGTACGGATAGAATCTGCGTTGGGACAATCTTCACTCCGTCTGGTAGTGTAGAGGAAGAATGAAATGGGCCATGAACTCACCGATTTGGGTCGAAATTCAAAGGGAAATGGTAGCACCAAGATTTGTCCATATGGATAGAATCTCGGATGGGCTATCTAGATTTCGTCCGGTAGTCTAAAGGAAGAAGGAAAAGGGCCACGAATCCGCCGATCGGGGTCGAAATTCAAAGGCAAATGGCGGCACCGAGATTCGTCCGTACAGATAGAATCTAGGATGGGACAATCTAGACTCCGTCCGATATTCTTGAGGAAGAATGAAATGGGCTTTGAATCCATCGGTTAGTGTCGGAATTCGAAGGCAAAAGGTAGCACCAAGATTAGTCCGTATGGGTAGATTCTAGGGTGGGACAATCTAGACTCCGTCCGGTAGTCTAGAGGAAGAAGGAAATGGGCCTTGAAACCGCCGGTTAGGGTCGAAATTGAAAGGCAAAAGGTAGCATCGAGATTCGTCCGTACGGATAAAATTTGGGATGGGACAATCTAGACTCCGTCTGGTAGTCTAGAGGAAGAAGGAAATGGACCTCGAATCCGCCAGTCAGGGTCGGAATTCATAGGCAAAATGTGGGACCGAGATTCGTCCGTACGGATAGAATCTGGTATGGGACAAACTAGACTCCGTCCGGTAATCTTGAAGAAGATAGAAACGGGTCTCGAATCCACTGGTCAGTGTCGGAATCCTATGGCCAATGGTTGCAATGAGATTCGTCTGTACGGATAGAATCTGGCATGGGACAATCTAGACTCCGTCCGGTAGTCTAGGGGAAGATGGAAATGGTCCATGAATCCACCGATCAGGGTAGGAATTCAATGGCAAAAGATAACACTGAGATTCGTCTGTACGGATAGAATTTAGGATGGGACAATCTAAACTCCGTCCGGTAGTCTAGAGGAAGAAGGAAATGGACCATGAATACACCGGTCAGGGTCGGAATTCAAAGGCGAAAGGTAGCACCGAGATTCGTCCGTACGGATAGAATCTGGAATGGGAAACGGTAGAACCGAGATACGTCCATATGGATAGAATCAAAGAAGGTACAATCTCGAATCCGTCTGGTAGTCATGATGATGAAGGAAATGGGCCTTGAATCCGTCGGTCAGGGTCGGAATTCAAAGGCAAACGGTAGCACCAAGATTCGTCCGTATGGATAGAATCTGGGATGGGACTATCTAGACTCCGTTCGGTTGTCTAGAGGAAGAAGTAAATGGACCTTGAATCCGCCGGTCAGGGTCGGAATTCAAAGGCAAAAGGTAGCACCAAGATTCGTCCGTATGGATTGAATCTGGGATGGGACTATCTAGACTTTGTTCGGTTGTCTAGAGGAAGAAGGAAATGGGCCTTGAATCCACCAGTCAGGGTCGAAATTCAAAGGCAAAAGGTAGCATCGAGATACATCCATACGGATAGAATCTAGGATGGGTCAATCTGGACTCCGTCTGGTAGTCTAGAGGTAGATGGGAATGGGCTTTGAATCCGCCGGTCATTGTCTGAATTCAAAGGCAAACGGTAGCACCACGACTCGTCCGTACGGATAGAATCTGGGTAGGGACAATCTAGACTCCGTCTGGTAATCTAGAGGAAGATGGAAATGGGCCATGAATCTGCCGATAACGGTCGAAATTCGAAGGCAATAGGTGGCACCGAGATTCGTCTATACGGATAGAATCTACGATGGGACAATCTGGACTCCGTTCCGTAGTGTAGAGGAAGAAGGAAATGGGCCATGAACTCACCGATTTGGGTCGAATTCAACGGGAAAAGGTAGCACCGAGATTCGTCCGTACGGAAAGAATCTGGGATGGGCTATCATGATTTCGTCCGGTAGTCTAGAGAAAGAAGGAAAAAGGCCATGAATCCGCCGATTGGGGTTGGAATTCAAACGCAAATGGTAGCACCGAGATTTGTCCGTACAGATAGAATCTGGGATGGGACAATCTAGACTCCATCCGGTAGTCTAGAGGAAGAAGGAATTTGGCTTTGAATCTGCCTATCAGTGTCATAATTTGAAGGCAAAAGGTAGCATCGAGATTAGTCCGTACGGGTAGAATCTGGGGTGGGACAATATAGACTCTGTCCGGTAGTCTAGAGGAAGGAGGAAATGGGCCACGAACCCACCGATCAGGGTCGGAATTCAAAGGTAAAAGGTAGCATCGAGATTCGTCTGTACGGATAAGATATGGGATGGGACAATCTAGACTCCGTTCGGTAGTCTAGAGGAAGAAGGAAATGGGCCTCGAATCCGCCGATCAGGGTCGAAATTCAAAGGCAAATGGTGGCACCAAGATTCGTTCGTTCGGATTGAATCTGGGATGGGACAATCTTGACTCTGTCCGGTAGTCTTGATGAAGAAGGAAATGGGCCTTGGATCTACAGGTCAGGGTCGAAATTCAAAGGCGAAAGGTAGCATCGAGATTCGTCCGTACGGATAGAATCTGGGATGGGACAATCTAGACTCCGTCCAGTAGTATAGAGGAAGAAGGAAAAGGGCCATGAATCCGCTAGTCAAGGTCGAAATTCAATGGCAAAAGGTTGCACCGAGATTTGTCCGTATGGATAGAATCTGGGATGGGACAATCTAAGCTCTGTCCGGTAGTCTTAAGGAAGAAGGAAACAGGCCATGAACCCACTGATTAGGGATGGAATTCAAAGGCAAAAGGTAGCACTGAGATTCGTCCATACGGATGGTGTGACCATGTCGGTCCCGGAGGGTGGCCGGAAAGGGATCACAGCCATGCCAATGGATGGCGAAGGCGCAAGGATAGGATAAAAAGAAAAGGAGTCGCCACCTAGTCTTTTAAGGGAAAGACGAGGAAAACCACAAAAGGATGAATGCATGTGATGCAGATGGGA
>JAMKQA010247284.1:0-28738 GCA_024699735.1 Posidonia australis
CATCCAAGAAGCACAAAGATGTATAAAGACATGAAGAAGAATTTCTAGTGGCCTGGGATGAAGAGAGAGATTGCTGAGTATGTGGCAAAGTGTGCAACCTGCTAGATGGTGAAGATAGAGCACCAGAAGCCCGAATGGACTTTGCAGCCTATGGACGTTCCAGTGTGGAAATGGGAAAATGTGTCGATGGACTTTGTGACGGGTTTGCCACGAACCCGAAGAAAGAATGATATTGTTTGGGTGATAGTGGATCGCCTTACGAAATCGGCACATTTCTTGCCAATAAGGGTGAATCTCCCTTTGGCAAAACTGGTAGAGTTGTATGTGGCTGAGATTGTAAGATTGCATGTTGTCCCAGTGTCGATTGTGTCTGACAGAGACACGAGGTTTACATCGAGATTCTTGGGAGCTCTACAGGAGGCTTTTGGCACAGTGTTGAATTTTAGCACTACTTTCCACCCCCAGACGGATGGCCAGACAGAGAGGACCATCTAGACACTAGAGGACATGCTGAGGGCCTGCGCCTTGGATTTTGGTGGTAGCTAGGAGGATCATTTACCTCTGATTGAGTTTGCATTTAATAACAGTTACCACACTAGTATTGGTATGGCACCATACGAGACATTGTATGGCAGACCCTGCAGGACACCCACTTGCTAGAGTGAGGTGGGTGAGAGATAATTAGTGGGGCCCTAAATCGTACAGTAGTACGAGGGCAAGGTGGATCTGATCAGGAAGAGGTTGTTGTCTTCCCAGAGTCGGCATAAGAGCTATGCTGATAGGAGACAGAGACCTCTGGAATTCGAGGTAGGAGACTTCATTTTCCTGAAGGTGTCACCAACCAAGGGTGTGATGCGATTCGGTAAGAAAGGCAAGTTGAGCCCAAGATATATTGGACCGTACCAGATTACTAAGAGGTTTAGTGAGGTGGCATACAGACTAGATCTGCCTCCAAAGTTGGTGGGTGTACACAACACCTTCCATGAGTCTATGTTGAGGAAGTGTTTGGCCGATGCGTCGCAAGTGATACCAGTGTAGCCAGAGGAGCTGCGGGAGGAGTACTCTATAATGCATTTCAGATATTGGACAGGAAGGAGCAAGTCCTCAGGAATAAAGTGATTCCATTGGTGTTAGTTCAGTGGCAACACCATGATACAGAGGAGGCTACCAAGAAGTGCAAGATGGACATCCAGAGATAGTACCCCTACTAGTTTTATTAGAGCTGAATTTCCAGGACGAAATTCTTTTAAGGGGGTAGGATGTGACATCTGGGTCTGATTGTCCATTTTTACTTGTAAACCATGTAATTAATTATAATATTGCATAAATGGTTTATTAATGGACAATCTGTTACTTCTTGGATGTGTGAGCTTGTGGTTGGCTTTCTGTGCTCCTGCTTGTGATTTGGGACCAATGAGGAGTCTGGTTTGAGGATGCACAGTCGCCTTGGTTTGCGTGCATGTTCCTTGCTCTTTTCTTTCTTTCTTTTTTCTCATTCTCTCACTCACGAGCTCACCACACACCCGTCTTCTTCCCCTTCACCCTCCACCAGCCTATGCCACCACCACTCAACAACCCGTGACTCGCCGTCACCTCCGATGCGATGGGTGGCTAGCATGATGCGGGAGGAAGAAGGGGATAAGAGAGGCGGAGGCTAGTGGAAGAAGGTGAGCTGCAACGCGAGGAGGAAAAGGGAGAGGTAGAACGACGTGCGCGCAACCGAGGAGGAGGTGGTGGCTGTCCGTGTGGTCCGCCGGCGGGAGAGGCTTCGCCGGGGCGCGAGGGAGCTTGCCGGAGTGCGAGAGGAACCTCCGGGGCACCATCGGAGGTACGCGGGCCTGTCCCTACCTTGTTTACATGTTTC
The DNA here is from genome assembly GCA_024699735.1 of Posidonia australis. NCBI lineage: Eukaryota > Viridiplantae > Streptophyta > Magnoliopsida > Alismatales > Posidoniaceae > Posidonia > Posidonia australis. The sequence continues at coordinate 1,865 of JAMKQA010247284.1, forward strand.
TTGTTGATTAGGCCTATAGCATGAAAAATAGAGGAAAATGCATGGAAATTGTAGAAACATAAGGAAAATGATGAGAATGAGTTTTATTTCATGAAAACTTAGATATCATGCGGTTAGCATGAAAATATGTGGGATTGAATGTGTTTTGGGGGTGTAAGCTACAGTAGGTGTCACTGAGCTCTTCACCTTTGTGATTTTCGTATGAATCACATAGTTGATGGATTAAGGAATGGTTTGAGGGGTTTTGAAGTAGACTCAAGGATCTACACCCCATGATTTACTTGTAATTTTTGATGTGTGTTTGGGGGGTCCGATTGAGACTCCCACCTTGGGCGATTTCCGCAATTCGGAACAGGGGAGGTGCCCTGGTTATGGGTGATTCGGCATGCTGAATCTCTGTTAGATTAAACCAGATACCTAGTTTCGGCAGACTGAAAACACCCGATCGACTGATTCAGGGGTTTTTGGTATACCGAAAATAATCGGTGTACCGAAACAGGGATCTTCAGTATACCGAACCTGAGATTCGGTCTACCATTTTTGCCCTGAACCTGGTATGCATAAATATGAATTTAAATGAATGATAAATGGTTTTAAAGGTATGTTGAGCATATGTGAGTGAAGTTTTCCCCATATAATGACATGGAGGAATGTGGAACCCAAATAAATAAATTTGGGCGTGGTTTTGGGTCTTGACCCCATACATGAATGAAAAGAATGATTTTGTGTGGTTTTGGGTTTTAGACCCTATAAATGAACAAAATGGCTGATTATGCGTGGTTTTGTGCATGAGACCCAATTTATGATTTTAAACATGGTTTTCATGACTTGAGTTGGGACCCCAGTGGAGGGTCAAGTGCTGCAAGGAGATAGATTCCTGCAACGGAAAGAATGAAAAGGAAAATGGTTTTGAAAAGAAAAGTTTAAAGAGTTTTGAAATGAAACACTAACAATGTGTTAAGGAACCACGGGGGTTGGTGTCGACAACGTGGTAGGAGTAAGAGGCTCCAATGAAACCAGTTGCCAGACACGACTATGGTTTCCAACCTCGTGATGGTGTAGGCTGAGCCTAGTTGTTCGGGTCACCGACGGTGTAGGCTGAGCCTGGGTCATTGGACCTAGTTGTTCAGGTCACTGACGTGGTGTCAGACAAAGACGTATCCCCGTGCATACATGAAAAAGAAATTGAGGCCGGTTGGCCGGGGCGGTGACATCCCACACGGAGAATTTCACCGCGGCTGTGCAGGAAAGTAGGGGAAAGGATGTCCTTGCCTACTGCTTGTGCGCCTTGTTACCCCTGATCAAGGTAACAACAGTAAAGAAAAGTGGAGATGAATAAAGAAAAAAAAAGTGATTTGGTTAGGATTGGACTTATGAAATAGTCCTAAAATCCTGAAATGGATTAATGATGATGTTTTACCAGTTACCAGCCTGTATTTATGATTTGGTTTGAGCCCGAGAGGCATTGTGTTTTAGGCTGGATCTGGTAAGAAATGTGAATTTGAAAGTGTGATTTTGGGACGAAATCTCAAGTATTGAAATGGATATGTTTTGGAAAATGAGTTCCAAAGGTTTTGAAAGAAAATGCAAATGTGTGTTTTTGAAAGAGAAGTTGTTTTGGATTGAGTTTCCAAATGTTTTGAGAAAAGAAAAGAAACATGGCTTTTGAAAAGACCATGAATTTGGGATTGAATTCCCAGGTGATTTCCAATAAAAAGAAAAGAGGATTTTCAAAAGAAAACCAAGGTTTGAAAATCAAAGAAATGAGTTTTATAGTTTTCCAGAGATTTTGTAGTTTGTGTGTTTGGGGCGCGTACTGGGTGACTTAGATGTCACTCACGCGTGCTTGTTGGTTTTCAGGTGCAGCCGAGTTCTGGTGCCGGAGTTGGAGCTTCTAGCTGCACATTGAGATCCTGAAGGTGAGCCTTAGTTACAGTTATTTAATGTTTCTGTAATTACTGTAATTATGCTTATGATACTGGGATTTAGTAGCGCACCCGGAATCGAGGCGTTACACTTTCCCTTCATAACAAACAAGAAGAAAAAAAACAAAAGAAAAATGGATTAGACTAGGAGTAGTAAATAGTAACAGAAAAAGAAATCAACATGAATAACTAGATTAACACTAACCAGAGAGTTATCCCCGCATGCATATGCCATGGGCTATATTAATAACATGCAATAAGAAAAATACTCTTTTTCACCCTCATGCGCTTTGTAGTAGATGAAGGAGGTGGAGGCCGATCGGACGGAGCTCTGGAGGTGCGCTTTGACTGTAGAAGGTGGTTGGATCTCTGGGATCTGAACTTTTAGGAGAAGATAGACATGAAGGAGGGGCTATGGCTCTCTCTCTCTCTCAGGGTTTCTCTCTTTCTCTCCTTTCTAGGGTTTCAAGGTGGCTCCTTGAAATTTTAATGTCCATCTCCTTCAACTCTTGACCTAAGGGTTTATTTATAGAGTTTGGGGACTCTAGATCTCGTTAAAGACGAGTGGGAGATCAATGGCCAGGATTAAATTCGTTAAATATGGCAAAAAATACCTTTTTAGATCTAGTCACCTATAGGACATGCAACAGAATTAGTCAATCGCTGCTCATACAAGCAACGAGATGATTGACCCTGGATTCCACGCACACGGTGAATCGACAGCTAGTTGGCACAAAATCTGCTACGTAAGCTAGTTGCTTGTGCATGTGGCACTGAGAAACTGAAAAGGAATTTTTGCAAAAAAAAATTAAGATCAGAAAATCTCCATTACGGATAAACCATGGTTGTGTAGGTAAAATTTGACTTTGTTGATAAGGACGATAAACCCGTGGATCAGCACTTGGTTGTACAATTTTGTATGAATTCAATTCAGAAAAAGATTATAGATTGGCGAGGTGAATTAAAAGTTTATTATGATGTTACCAAAACAGAAGAAGAACTACTCAAAAATCTTGACAAAGCTCAAAGAATTTCCCAAGGTGATTGGGAACAACTAATTTTATTTTAGAGAAGGTCAAAAAAACAGGTAATTAAGTTAATAATAATGTTTAAGATAAATATGCACTATATGTGAATGATTATTTGAGTTAATAATAATGTTTAAGATTAACTAGTTTGTATATTTTATGACTAATTTTATGAATTAGGAGGAATATGAACAAAACAAAAAAAAATCGTGATGGAAAAAGGGCTTCTCATACAACTGGTTCACAACCATTTGTAAGAGTCACACATAAGATGGTATAATTTCTTAATTCTAAAAATTTCATGATTGATAGTGAGTAATTTATTTGATTTTCATTTTGTTTATAAATTAAGAGGAAAAAATTTGAAGACCAGTACACTACATTGAAATCATTTCAACATGTGCACCGATCAGAAAAAGGCAAATATGTTGATGACAACACAGCTGAATTGTGTGTAAGTCTTCTCAATTGTAATTCATTTTTAATTATTATGGTTTACATTAATTTGACTTTTTCATATAACATTATGTTACATAGGAAATGGTTATAGAGAAAGCTCACATGCAACAACTTGATGGTAGTTCTGATCTATTAGTGCTTTTTGATGTAATGGATGAGGTTTTCCATGAACATCATGGAGGGTATGAGCAATTTCAGGGACTTGGTTACTCTAGAGCGTTGTGGAAGGATACTGAGGAAAACAAAGTAAAGCGTGAGTCTTGTAAAGTTCTGGAGAATAAGTTGAAAGCTGTCCTTGAAGAGAATAGATTCATAAAGGAAAGATTGCATTTGTTGGAGGCAGTCATATTTGAGAAGAATAATTCGGTATGTTCTTTTCTTGGTTATAAGATTTGATATTTTTTTATACTTTTAGTGATAAATTTAACATACATAACGTTTTTTTGTTAGACTTCAACCAATTCAGAGCTACCTTCCAATTCTACCACTTCAAATCCACTTTTGAGCAGGTAATGTTCTAGCAACAGATTTATACTTTAAGTGATAAATGTTTTTTTGTTGTGAAATACAAATTCCTCAAGTGAAATATAAATTTTATTTTGTACAAACAGAAACAAATCAAGAACACTTGCTCTTTAATTCTAGCCACTAGTTGTATCAGTTTCCTTGTTGCCTTAGATCACCTTGGTTAAATTTTTGTGAACTTTATTTAAAGTTTGACTTTCTATATTAATATACTAGTGTCTTGTGTAGTTTATTACTTAGGTCATTATATAACTGCTAGATCTTTACATTTTATTTCATTTATACATGTTAGTTGAGTTGTTATTTACTATTTTGTTATTTGATATTATCATTTAATTGGATGGTTAGGTCTTTATTCTGATGTTATGTATATAATGTTTTTGTTTTTATAATTTGTAGCCTCTTGCCTCCGGCATTTGGATTAGTCTTGCCTTAATGTTGCCTCTTCTTGCCTTGATAAATATGTAATGTACATTTTGCCACCTATCTTATTGGTAATTTGGTATGTAGTCTGTTAAAGGTAGCCCTGCAGGTAGTCTCCTCTCCTCATTGCAATCTATGCAGTCTGTTAAAGGTAGCACTTCTATAGGTATATGCAATCTATGTAGTCTACAATCAAACCAATAAAAAATGTTGTTAAATGGTGTCAAGACCATCTTTTTCTTCGTTGTGTCGCCATCACTCGTTGTGTTTCCTCCTACACTCCTACTCCAACAATTACCCTTCTGATTGGACCTCTGATACTTGATAAGATCACCCGAATAAGGATAGGATCTGAGTTGTAGGTCTTCTATTTTCCTCTGTTGTAACTTTGTGTTTTTTTTAAAAAACATTTTTTGTGACTTCTTTTGCCTTGGTTTAGTGCTTTTATGTTCTAATTTATAACTCTGAGTTTTGTTATGCTTTTATGTTTACTTAGGTCCCTTTGCTTGTACAGGTTTAGGTTTGGTTGTTTTTGCAATTGTTGTCTTCGGTAGTGGTCTCTGCTTTATCATCTGTTTGTTGTGGCTTCGATTGTGCAGAATAAACTTCTACTGTTGTGTAATACCTAGGGTTCTAATCATAGACAATATATATTTTGATAGTGAGATTTAATATCAGTGATTGTGCCTTAGAACTTGATTTCTTATGATTATGGGAATGTGTGTCGATGTTTGAGTTGAATTTGTGATTAGTTTTCTTGAGTTGAGCTCTCGCTTTCTTTGTAGCTTGGTTCAGTAAGGATCAAGCGGATACAGTAGGAAGGTAATGTCAACGAGTATTGCCAGCAAATAGATAAGGCAAGTACTCTAGGCAGATTGAATCAGCGAATATTAGCAATGTGTTTTACCGGTGCACAGTTTCAACATTTAAATGTCGGAAAAACAGGGAATGCCGCATGCCCACCTGACATGTGAGTTTCCATCGATACGCCGCTTGACACCTGAGTTGCTCCATCCAAGGCTTGACCGAGTCTTGTGTGGGTATTTATAAACCCATGGCTAGCCCTTCGTTGATGAAGTAGAGAAGAGAAACGAGAGAGAGGGTGGTAGAATTGAGAAATAGAGAGAGTGGGGGAGAAGCTAGGAGAAAGAGGAGGAAGTGTCGCTGTCGACCACCGAAAGGGGGGGTCATCGTCGGTGCACGTGTACTTCCAAATTCGACCAGACATCGGAGGAGCTCGTCGAAGTTGGGAATCATGGACGAACTTTGAACCAACGCATGTTTCCATCCCTTTTAATTGATAGAATCTTGCTTAGGAATTTATATTCATGTGTAGAATATCATGGAGGCATGAAATTGTGAATGGCATGTCTATGATGGTTTCCCTGGGAATTTATAGAGAATTATTCATGAATTTTTAACAGATAAGGATGATTTATGAAAATGAATGGAAATCATGTGAAATCATGCCGTGTTTATGTTTGGGAGAGGTTTTGCATGCTCTTGATGTTAATATGTGCATGCTTGATTGTATTATGCAAGTTTTCATGAGCGCTTTATGGTTTATATGAGGTTTCAATGGATGGGTTGGGTTTCTGAGCATGCTGTGTTTTCTGTAAAACTGGCGGCGCCACTGGAAGGCAGATCCTTCCAGCGAGTTTTCTTGGTGCGACAAGGTGGCAGGCTTTGTTGGCGATTTTTGTTGACGTGTTTTGCATTTTCAATGAGTTACAAACCATGCTTTCAGTGTTTTCTTTGAGAATAAAGGATATTAAATTTTTGTTAAATGCATGAAAAATACATGAATAATGAATATAGAGATGAGGATTTCCTAGAATAAGTAGGAAATGCTCGGAAAATGATTGTGAGCCAATAAATGGATAAATAAATGTGATAATGATTAGTGAGAACCATAATTATGGAAAAAATAATGTTTTGAGGAAATAAACGATTTGAGAATGGGTTTTGATAATGATTTCGAGAAATGATTTTAAAAAAGTTTTAAAGAAAGCTACATATATTTTAAAAAGGAATTTGCCGAGATTTGTAGGAACAACATGAGGCCGAGTGGTCGTACCGACAGGGATAGTGAGCCTCGAGACTGTGTGGTATTGTAGGACCCAGGGCATGATGGACTCGGACTACCCTCAGTGCCAGTGTTGATCGAGCATGTGGTTAGAGTCCCTAGGTACTCGGACACCAGGGGCGTCGTGAGGATGAACCCCGTGCTTGTACTAGTGAGGGTACTTGACTTTGAGGCTACGGCTAGGGCGGTTAAACTCCTACGCGGGGTGGTTCACACCGACACTGTAGTGTGGAAAGGGATGGAGTCTTGCCAACTACTTGTGGCCCCTGTGGCTAGATCGGTCACCTGTGGCCAGGGTGATACGACAAGTTTTGGTTTGGACTGAGATTTGTGGTTTGTGCTAGTTTCCAGCCATAGTTTTGCTTTAATTTGAGATATGAAAAGATTGTGTTTTGGGCTAGATTCTAGAAGAAAAATTGCTTCCGAAAATGCATAAATGGTTTGCAAAAATGTGCATGAGTTTTTAGAAGAGAACAAACAAAAAGAAAGATTTTGAAAGAGCAAATCAAAACTGTGGCTTTTCGATACTTGTGTTTTATTCGTGGTTTTGTAACAGCTTAGGCTTTGCTAGTTTTTGTATGTATTTTGGGACACGCACTGGGTGATAATAATGTCACTCACGCGTAGATTTTAATTGTTTTGTCTCAGGTGCTTAGTTAGAGGTGCAATCTTGCTCTGTAGTGATTCTTGGAGACACTTAGCCACACACAGGTCTAGGTGATGATTTTCAATTATTTAATTGTCAAATTCTATTGATTTAAATTGAGTAAATTATTTGATTAGTTTTTGTACTATTGTGTAGCGCTGGGACGTTACAGAGTGGTATTAGAGCTTAGGTGTAACAGCTGGGCCCGATTATCCAATTAATGGAAACCATGAGATTAATTGTAATATTTGAATATGGTTTATTAATTGATAATTTGATATTTTGGTGTTGTTGTGTGCCTCTCTCTCTATGTGGTTGAATATTGGTTCCTAGTTGTGTGGCTATGGTGCTGTGCTTGGGTGTGTGGGACCGGATTGGACCCTAGTCAACTAGAGCATAGTGTTCCTTGGACCCTAAACTTGTCTTCTTCCCCTTTCCTTTCCTCCGGTGTGACTCGTGCCTCCATAGTTCGCTCGTGCACAACCCATCCACTTCGTCGCCTGTGTGGTGGGGTAGCGATCGGCGGAATCCACGACGGTGGTAGATGCAGAGAGGCATAAGAAGGGCCAAAGGTGAGGGAGTTGAGGGCAAGCGGAACCAAAGAGAGGAAGTGAGGTCAGAGGTGTTGTGTCGGAGAGTTGGGTGCACCGAGGGCCGGAGGTGTGCCGTGTGAAGGGGGAGAGCTCGTTAGAGTTGCGTGGGCTCATCGGAGGAGGTACGTGACTCCTTCCCTTCTCTCATTCTGTAATGGTGGTTAATGGCCCTAATACATGAAAATGATGAAAAATGCATAATAAATCATGAAAAAATAATGAGAATGATGGAAATGATGTGAATGACAAGAATGTATAGAGATCATGCTAGGTTGAATAATATTCATGAGTTTTTGGTCGAAAATGGAATGTATGCTACAGTATTGTGAAATGATTTTCATGAGTATCATGCTACAGTATGGTTGAGATTTTATTTTGAGATGCATGCTTAATGGATTTGAATGATATTTGTTCCAAATGGTAGAGGGTTTAGAGCTCTACATTTGGTGATTTTTGTGTATTTTGTGGTTAGTGGAAAAGGATCCGTCGGAGGTCCCATTTCCGGCAATTGCTTCGCTAAGGCACAGGGGAAGTTTACTGAAAATGGGCATTTCAATATGCTGATTTAGTTCAACATACCATTTTTCTGTCAGTATTCGATCAGAACCCTAGGTTCAGTTGATCGAAAATAATCGATCTTCTGTTCTAGGGGATTTCGGTCAACTGAGATGTTTCAGTCACTCGAAATAGAGATTTTTGGACGACTGAATCCCAAGTTTTGGTCAACCATTCTGGGTGCATAGTGCCAGGTTTGGTCTATTGAACAAGACTCCTGGCTCATATGCTTGAATGCATGAATTTAAGTAAAAGGAATAGATTTATGTGATTAATTGGCATGTATTAGTAGTGTTTTCCCCATGTAGATGACATGGAGGAATATGGAATTTAAATAATGAACTTGAATGTGATTTTCGGCATGAGACCCATGAAAGGGAAAGAGATTTATAAATGATGGTTTTATGTGATTTTTAGGCATGAGACCCAATAATGAATATGAATGCGTGGTTTTATATGGTTTTGAGCTTGAGACCCAAATGAAGGGACAAAGTTGCATGAAAGTGACTTCCTGTAATGAAAAGAGAATGAGTAATGACTTTGAAAAGAAAATCCAAGAGTTTTGAAAAGAAAATGATAATGTGTTCTGGAGCCATGAGGGGTTGGTATCGGCAATGTGGTAAGAGTATAAGACTCCAATGAAACCAATTATCTGATACGACCGTGGTTGCCGGTGCGGAACCATAAGGGGTTGGTGTTGGTAAATTGGTATGGAACCAATTATCAAATACGACCATAGTTATCGAGTTTTTGAAATGGTGTAGGCTGAGCCTGGGTGTATGAACCTAGGTGTTCAGGTCACTGATGAGACATCAAGAAAAAATGTAACCTCATTCATATGAAATGAAATTGAGACCTGTTGTTCAGGTCCCACATGGGAAATTTCACTGTGGTAGTGTAGGGCGGTAGGGGAACTGATGTCCTTATCTACTACTTTTGTGTCCCGTTACCTCTGATCAAGGTAACACCAATAAGAAAAGTGAATAAAAGAATGTGTAGTTTAAGCAAGAATATGATTTATTGTTTTGGCTTAAGGTTTTAGCCAAATTCTAGCAATGAATAAGAGTTGTGATTTGAACCAGTTGTCAGCCAAAGCATATGGTTTTGTTTTGAGCCCTACAAGGTCTTGTGTTTTAGGTTAAATCTGGTCGAGAATGTGAATTTCTTGGATTGCATAAAACGTTTAAAGATGCCTAAAATTGAGAAAATATGTGTTTTTGAAAAATGCATGGTTTTGGACAGAGATTCCAAAAGTTTTAAAAAGAAAGTGATGTTTTGGAATGGATTTTTGGAAATCACGTTTTGTAATATTCTAGACTTGTGCTTTCTCGTTGTTTTGCCTTAGTTTTGTGTGTGGGGCTCGTACTAGGTGACTTGGATGTCACTCACGCGTGCTTTGTTTTGTTTTCAGGTACAGGTGGAGGTGTGGTCCAATCCCGGCACCTGAGTGGGAGCCACTAGCCGCACATTGTTCCTAAAGGTGAGCCTTAGGTAGTTACAGTTATTTGGTTTATGTTGTAATCATTGTAATTACTTGTGATACTATGATTTAGCTAGCATACCTGAGTTTGGAGCGTTACATTAGATTCACTAAGTGCAGTAGCTTAGTAGTGTCCGGTTAGTGACTTCTTAAAGACTGCACAACGAAGAATATTTGCACTTGATATGTTTGTTTGTTTGTTTGTTGTGGTAGTAGAATGCCACCCAGAGGTCAAGACTGGGGTAGGAGTCTCGCAGTAAGTTCTAGCGAGGAGCAAGATAGTGGCTTGGAAGGCATCTAATAGGAGCTGAGCCACATAATGATAGAGTTTACCCAAACGTTCAGCAGAAACAATACAGATGGGACCAATGCAGACTCGTGACTCAAGTAGTTCCGCCGACTAAGCACAACGACTTTCAATGGTAGGAGCAAGCCAGAGGATTGTGAGGCGTGGTTGTTAAAGGTTGTGAAGATTCTAGAAGGCATGGAGTGCCAGGTAGAGAAATGGATCAGATTGGTTACCTTCTAGTTCAAGGGAGATGCCGACCAGTGGTGGAGATCTACACACCACATGAAGTTCCTAAATTCTGATCTCTTGATGATTTCGTGGGAGGATTTTTGGGATGCTTTCTATGAGAAATATTTCCCAGAACATGATAGGGATCGACTGGATAGAGAATTCAGGATTCTGAAGTAAGGTAGCATGACTGTGGCTGACTATGAGGCGACCTTCACTAGACTAGAGCAGTTCTCACAAACTTTTGAAACAAAAAAGTGCAGCGTCAAGAGATTTGTGGAAGGATTGATTCTAACACTCATATCAAGGGTTCTCGACTACTCCACATTGGTAAATGTCGTGGAATTGGCAGCCTGCTATGAAAAGAACTACAAACTGTTCCTGAAAGATTACCCCAATGGAGGTATAGGCCAGCTAGATTGGCCTTTCACCTCGATGTGGTGACCCCACTGGGAGAGCATAACCTAGTATGGAGGTATCTGTGGTCAGTCAATGTGAAATTAGGAGACCAGGACTTCAGGGCCAATCTGATAGTTATGGATATACAAGAATATGATGTGATCCTGGGGATGGATTGGCTAGCACAGCATTCAGCCATGATCGACTATGCTTGGAGGAGAGTTATGATAGATTGTCCAGGTCTAAGGTGGTGAGTGGTGCAAGGAACCAGGCCAAGGAAACAAAAGAAGATAATTTCTGCAATCAAAGTCTATATTTCTGCAATCAATGTCTACCGCCACTTAACTAGAGGCTGTATGGGATACCTGGCTAGTGTGATGGTGTCTTCCTCTCCTGCTTTGAGGATACAGGACATACCAGTGATCTGAGAGTACATTGATGTTTCTCCAGAGGACTTGCCTAGATTGCCACCACATAGAGAGGTTGAGTTCCATATTGATCTGGTGCCAGGATCCAGCTCTATTTCGAAAACTCCTTACAAGATGCAATAGTAGAATTAAGGGAGCGTAGGAATCAACTTCAGGAGTTGCTAGATAGAGACTTCAATAGACAGAGTGTGTCACCTTGGGGTGTACCTGTTCTGTTTGTCAAAAAGAAGGATGGTTTGCTCTGTCTCTACATAGATTACAGGAAGCTAAACTAGATCACCATAAAGAACCAATACCCTCTACCTAGGATAGATGATTTGTTTGATCAATTGCAGGGAGCTTCCGTCTTTTCGAACATTGATCAGAGATCAAGGTATTACTAGCTACGGATCTGGGAATCTGATGTACATAAGACTGCCTTTCATACCCAATATGGCCACGAGTTCCTTGTTATGCCATTTAAGTTGACGAATGCACCTATTGCTTTTATGGACCAGATGAACAGAATATTCAGGCTCTCTTAGACCAATTCGTGGTGATATTTGTTGATGATGTATTGGTGTACTCCATTGATGTAGAGACTCACTAGATGCATTTGAGGACTGTGCTAGAGATCCTGAGACAGTATCAACTTTATGCAAAGTTCTCGAAATGCGAGTTTTGGTTGGAGGAGGTCACCTTTCTTGGCCATATTATCTTCAGTACGGGAATCAAGGTAAATCTAGCCAAAGTGGAGGCAATCTACAGTTGCGACAGGCCGAGAATTGTAACAGTGATCATGAGTTTCTTGAGCTTGATAGGATATTACAGGAGATTCATACAAGCCTTCTCCAAGATCATAGCACCTTTGACTTGATTGACACTGAAAGAGGTTCCATTCATTTAGGACTAGAAATGTGAGGACAGCTTCAATGAGTTGAAAACTCATTTGGTCACATCTCCAGTATTGACTCTACCCTTTGGGAGTAGAGGCTTTGTAGTGTATAGTAATACTTGCGGTACAAGATTGGGGTATGTGTTGATGCAGCACGACGGAGTAGTGACATATGCTTCACGCCAGTTGAAGAACCATGAGAGGAATTACCATATCCACGACTTGGAGATGGCTGTAGTGGTTTTTGCTTTGAAAATCTAAAGATATTACATGTATGGTGAGCAGTTTGAGGTATTCACAGATTAAAAGAGCCTGAAATACATATTCACTCAAAAGGATATGAATTTGAGGTAGCGAAGATCGATAGAATACCTCAAGGACTATGATTTTAGCCTGTCTCATCATCTAGGGAAGGCTAACGCAATCGTTAATGTCCTGAGCAGACGCACTCACACTATGGTCAGTTTAATGATCAAGGAATGGCACAAACTGAAAGAATTGGTTGAGTGCAAACCTCGGAGACAGTCTCAGGGACCTATTGGAGCCTGGGTGGCGAATCTGTTTGTTCGCCCAAGATTGATGCGGGCGATTGTGGCTACTCAACAACTATACCTTTTTGTCAGGTTAGAGTCCCTAAGTGCTCGAGCACTAGGGAATCGTGAGGACGCACCCTGTACTTGTACCAGTGAGGGTACGTGACTTTGAGACCGCAGATTGGGCTGATGAACTCCTACGTGGGGTGGTTCACCTCGGCACTGTAGTGTGGACGGGGATAGAGCCTCACCAACTGCTTGTGGCCAGGGTGATACAACAGGTTTTGATTTAGACTGAGATTTGTGACTTATACTAGTTTCTAGCCATGGTTTTGCTATAATTTAAGATATGAAAAGATTGTGTTTTGGACTGGATTTTAGAAGAGATATTGCTTCCTAAAATGCATAATTGGTTTACGAAAATGTGCAAGAGTTTTTAAAAGAGAAGAAACGACAAGAATGTTTTTGAAAGAGCATGATTTCCCAAATCGAAATGGTGGCTTTTTGATACTTGTGTTTTCTTCGTGGTTTTGTAGTAGCTTAGGCTTTGTTGGTTTTTGTATGTGCTTTGGGACACGTACTGGGTGATAATAATGTCACTCATACGTGGATTTTAATTGTTTTGTCTTAGGTGCTTAGTTGGAGGTGTAGTCTTGCTCAGAAGGGATTCTTGAAGACACTTAGCCGCACACAGGACTAAGTGATGATTTTCAATTATTTAATTGTCTAATTCTATTGATGTGAATTTAGTAAATTATTTAGGTAGTTTCTGTATTATTGTGTAGCATTGGGACATTACATGCTAACTTTAACCAAAAGTGACAAAAAGACCAGAGATTTTTGTCGAGTTCGTTTAGTTGTTTGTAGAACCAGTCACTTTTTATGCCTCGTTCTTTGTGCATTGGATGGTATACAATAACATCTGCTTCTGATTTTTTATAAAAGTAGCTGGGGATTGCAGTGCATGTGGACTTTGAGTTAGTGTGATTCAGATCCATTATACAGCAAGATTTGTAGTTGGGATGGTATTTGATAGCAGCTACAAGCATGGTAGCATGTATAATTATTGCTTCCACACAGAGTTTCTACCATGCATTGATGTTACAGAATTATTAGTGGTTCTATCATTCTAAAGAATTATTTTTCATATGAATTGAATGTCTTTATAAATTCTATTGTAGTTATTTTTGCATATGATATAGTTAGTTGTTATTTTTGTTATTTATCTATATGACTTGATTCTTACGTATATGCAGAAGAACTCACAATACTTGATGGAAGGAGTCTTTAAGGATGGGAGATGATGTTACTGGTTGATATTGTTTTTTATTTGTTTTTCCGTAGAAGATATTGTATTTGGATATTTGTTTGTTGAGAAACATGCTACTAAATGTTATTACAAACATTGTTTTTGTGGAAGGTGAACATTATTTTTTGTGAATTCCAAGGATGTTTGATGATTGTATTATGTTCAATATTATGAGAAATGAATTCTTGTACATGTTTCATTCAATGTTTTTACGGTAACTTCATCATGTTTATATGAATTCTAAGGATGTTTGATGATGTGTATTGTGTTCAATATTTTTCAATATTTGTATTTAAATTGAAAAAAAAACATTGATTCAACACACAAGTGAAACAACGTTCAATATCTTTCAATATTTTGTACTAAATTGTTTTTTGTTTAAGTGGCTTTTACCGAGGGTTCAAACCCTTGTCTAAAGTATAATATCATCTAAAGCAAAAGGTGTAACTTTTACCGAGGTTTGGAACCCTCGGTAAAAACTTTTCTCGATGTTCCTACAGCCGATAGGTGAGGACACCATCAAAAAACAGTGGTGGCCGACAGGTTTAGTCATTGGCCTAGCAAGTATTACCGAGGGAAGGTATCAAGGTATGACATAAATAATTACCGATGACATGATAAAGCCCCAAGTCCATGGTCACATCATATTAGAAGAAGGTGTCAAGGTAGATCCAACCAAGATGGAGGCAGTTAGCAGCTAGACTAAACCGAATATTGTGATATAGATCAATAGTTTTCTTGGTTTGGTAGGATATTATCAGAGATTTATCAAGGATTTCTCCAAGATTGCTGCATCTTTGACCAGACTAACCGAGAAGGAAGTGCACTTTACCTAGGATTAGCAGTGCGAGGAAAACTTCAATGAGTTGAAAACTCATTTGGTTACAGTCCTAGTTCTGGCTTTGCCATTTGAGAGTAGCGGTTTCACAGTCTACAGCGATGCTTGTGGGACCGACTTGGGCTGTATTCTGGTGTGGTAGGGTAGAGTGGTGGCGTATGCCTCACTCCAACTCAAGGATCATGAAAAGAATTGTCCTACCCATGATTTGGAGATGACTGCTATTGTTTTTGCCTTGAAGATTTGAAGGCACTATCTCTATGGTGAACAGTTTAAGGTGCTTACAGATCACAAAAGCCTGAAGCACATCTTTACATGGAAGGATCTGAACCTGAGACAAAGGTACTAGGTGGTGTATATCAAAGATTTTGACTTTAGTCTATCATACCACCCAAGGAAAGCAAATGTGATTGATAATGCTCTAAGCCAACGCACTCATGTCATGGTCAGTTTCATGATCAAAGAATGGAAATTACTGGAGGGACAAGTAGAGTGCAAACCTCAAAGACAGTCTCAAGAAGCTGCTAGAGTTTTGTTGGCTAATTTATCTGTTCGTCCAAGAATGGTAGAGGCCATTATTGCTGCTCAATAGTTGGATCCCTTTGTGCTAGTGATTTGGAGGAAGCTGGAAACTAGGGATGCACCTCACTTCTTAGTTGGAGTAGATGGTAGGTTGAGGTATGACCTACAATTCTTTGTGTCTCGAGTGGAAGAAATCAAGAACAGTCTGCTTGATAAAGCCCATCGCTCCAGATCCACTATTCATCTAAGAAGCACTAAGATGTACAAGGACCTGAAAATGAATTTCTGGTGGCCTGGAATGAAGAGAGAAATTACTGAGTATGTGATCAAGTGTACAATCTACCATATGGTGAAAAATGAGCACCAAAAGCCTAGAGGAACTCTACAACCTCTAGACATCATAATATAGAAATGGGAGCACGTGTCAATGGATTTTGTTACTGGATTGCCCAAGACCAAAAGGAAGAATGATACAATCTCGGTGAATGTGGATTGACTCATGAAATCAGCACACTTCCTACCTATGAGGGTAAATCTCCCTTTGACTCGACTAGCAAAGTTAAATGTGGCTAAGATTGTTCGGCTACTTGGTGTTCCAGTGTCTATAGTGTTTGACAGAGACACACGTTTTACCTCAAGGTTCTGGGGAGCATTGCAGAAGGCATTTAGTATAGTGTTGAATTTTAGCACTACTTTTCATCCTTAGACAAATGGTCAGACAGAGATGACCATTCAAACACTGGATGATTTGTTGTAGGCATGTGTCTTGGACTTTGGTGGTAGCCGGGAGGATAATCTGCCTTTGATAGAGTTTACTTATAACAACTACCATGCCAATATTGGAATAGCTCCTTATGATGCGCTGTACGGTAGATCCTACAGGACCCCTACCTATTGGAGCGAGGTAGACGAGAGGTAGCTTATTGGCCCAAAGATCGTACGGTAGTACAAGGACAAGATGGACTTGATCAGGAAGAGGCTGCTAACTACGCAGTGTCAGCAGAAGAGCTATGCAGATAAGAGGTGAAGGCCTTTGGAATTCGAGGTGGGACACTTTGTTTTCTTGAAGGTGTCATCGACCAAGGGAGTTGCAAGGTTTGGAAGGCGAGGCAAGTTCAGTCCCCGCTACATTGGACCGTATCAGATTACCAAGAAGGTTGCTGAGGTGGCATACAGGTTAGACCTACCTCTAGAGCTTGCTAGTGTGCATAGTGTCATCCATGTGTCCATGCTGAGGAGGTGTTTGGTTGATGTGTCCCAGGTGATACCAATGCAGCCAGAGGAGCTTCAGGTGGACCTATCCATGGTACAGGACGTAGTACGGACTCTAGACTAAAAAGAGCAAGTCCTCAGGAACAAGGTCATTCCATTGGTGTTAGTTCAATGACAGCACCATGCCACGGAGGAGGCTACCTGGGAGCGTGAGGTAGACATCCAGATGAGATACCCCCATCTATTTTATTAGAGGTGAATTTTAAGGACGAAATTCTTTTAAGAGAGATAGGATGTAACATCAATGTTTGATTATCCAGATTAGTGTAAACATGAATAATTGTCATAATTATGTAGAATGGTTTATTAATAAATAATCATAGTGTTTCTAGTCCAATGTGTGTGTTTCTTTCTCCATGCGGTTGTTGGCTTGGTTTCCTTGGTTGAGTGGCATTTTGGCTTATTGTGGCTCCAATGTGTGCATGGAATCTTGGTTGGCTTCTAGTCAAACCATGCACAAGACTCCTTCATGTGCCTTCCCTCTTTCTTTTCCTTCTTCCTTTTCTTCCCCACTCATGAGCACCACACCTCAGCCTAGCCTACTCGTCGCATCGCCTCCTTGCCCGTAGATGGAAGGTTGTTGGTGGCTGGCAGGATTCATGGGTGCCAGAGGGGGAAGAGGAGATAAAAGAGAGGGGAAGGACAAAGCATTGGAGGCATTGGACATGCATGAGGAGGAGAGGGGAAACCATAGAAGGCGAAGCTAGAGTGTGAGCCACCAGGGCCAGAGGAGGAGGGTGCAAGCCAAATAGGGTTGAAGGCTACTAGAGCTCGCCGGAGGAAAGGAGAACCTCACCGGGGAGGCGTTGGGGTTGTCAGAGAGGTACGAGTCCCACTCCATCTCTATTTATGTACTTGATGAATAAAATTGTAGAAATCATGATAAGTTAGGATTAAATCATGAAAAATGAAGAAATGATGAGAATGAGTAGAAATTCATGCCTATGAGTGGATTATGCTATGTTTGCCATTTGTGCTCTTTGTGTTTGTGATTTTATTCTAGGAGCTATGGTTTATGGTTGTTGATAAAATTTGTCCCAAATGGTAGCTGGCTTAGAGCCCTACAATTGGTGGATTTGTGTGGATTGTGGATCACCAGAGATGGGTTCGCTAGAGACTCCCATTGCAGCAAACGGGCGGCCTAGGGCTTGGGGCATTTTTCAAAAATCGTAGAATTTGATATGTCGTTTTGGTTCGATATGCCATTTTCCTGTCAGTATTAGTCTTAGGACCTTGTTTTGGTTGACCGCAATGTTTCAGTCTACAGAATCAGGAGAATTTGGGCAACCGATCCGAAATTCAGTCAACCGTTCTGGGTTTTTGAACCAGATTCGGTCTACCATTTTGGTCCTATGTGTCGAATCAGACCTAGAGCCATATAAAAGAGATTTTGAGTAAAGATGAATGTGAATGATTTAATGTGGTTTTGGGCATGAGTCATGTATATATATGAAATGTGAATGGTTTTAAATGGTTTGTGGCATGTGAGATTTTGAGGAAATCCTCTTGTGAGTGGGAGGATGTTTTATGAAATAATGTTTCTTATAATGAAAGGATTTGGAAGTAGTTTTTAAGAAAAAACTACAAGTTATGAAAAGAATAGATTTAGTATTGTTCTGGATCCATGTGGATTTGGTGTCAGCAATCGAGTAAGGGTGTAAGACTCTAATGGGACCAGTTGGGGTGGTTGAAAGAGACCAGAGTACCCCATATGAGACTGTGTTGACCGAGCCTAAGGGTGTGAACCTAGGTGTCTGGACAAAGATGAGACGTCAGAAAAAAGACGAATCCCGGTGCATATATGATAAGAAATAAAATGTTAAGGCCCAAGGGCTAGGACAATGTTCTCCCATACGGGGAACTTCACCACAACATTACAGTAGGGTAGGGGTTGTGGCCTTACCAACTGCTTGTGTGCCTGGTTGTCTCTAATCAAGGTGACAATATTGAAAATGGTTGTGAAATGTGTATGTGGTTTGAAACTAAATCAGACTATGTTTGGCTTGAGAGTTTAGCCGGGTTCCAGTACAAGTTAATACTTGAGGTTTTAACCAGTTGCCAGCTAGATTGGATTGTGTTTTGAGCCTTGTGTGGCCTTGTATTTTAGGCTGAATTTGGTCAAGAATATGGTTTTCTCAAAATGCATAAGTATTTGAAAATGCGTGAGATTTGAATAAAAAAATGATTTGAAAATGGCATGGTTTTGGAATGAGGATTCTAGATTTTGTGAAATTGTTTTATAACTAACAGAGATTAGAGTTTTCTCCTAGTTTTCTGCAATTGAGTGCGTATTGGGTCACTTAGAGGTCACTCACGCGTATTTGTTCCCTTTGTTTTGGTTTTCAAGTGCGCAGCTGGAGTGCAGTCCAATCATTGGTGTACAAGTTTCAGAGCCACTAGCCACATATTGTTTCTAGGTAGTAGTCTTTCTCCAATTATTTTAATTGTTGTAGATTAATGTAATTAGGGGTTGATGCTATTTAAGTATCACCCTTGGGGCAGGGGCATTAAAGATAGGCCACCAAATGGGCTTGGGTTTCTAAGGCTAGTAGTTTAGGATAGGTTTATGATGGATTGAAGGCTTTGGATTGGTTTAGTGGTGTGAAATGGACTTTGGTGTGGGAAATGTCATGTTGCTGTCAGTGCGCTCTACCAGAGAATTCCGCTAGTGAGTGCCTTTTAAAGTGGGGTGCCTACAATAAGACTCTCAATTACCCAAGCATATGGAATCTTTTGCATTTTTCGATGTTTAAAATCATTCTTTTGGATTACTACTGCAAAAGAAGCTTCAACTCAAAATTGTTTGAGAGCAATTTCTTGATCTCTTTAAGTAAATCAATACAATAGTAGCAAGAAGTATATCATCAATATACAAGACTAGGAAAATATATTTACTCCTACTAAACTTATAATATACACAATCATTTACCAAATTCATCTCAAAATCAAATGAGATAACAACTTAATTAAATTTGTGATGCCATTGACGGGATGCTTGTTTCAAATCATAAATAGATTTTTTAAGTTTATGAACCATTGCCTTTACGTCACCTAATGTAAAGTATTCTAATTGTACTATGTAGATCGCCTCATCAATGTCACCAATAAGAAACACTATTCTTACGTCTATTTAGTGTAGTTCAAGGTGAAAATGAGCAATCGATGTCATAATAATCTAAAAAGAGCCTTTCGATGAAACTGAAGAGAAAGTCTTTTTATAATCCATGCCTTCCTTTTGAGTAAATCCCTCAGTGACAAGATAAGTCTTATATCTTTCTACATTACCTTGCGAATCCCTCTTAATGTTAAATAGCCATTTGCAACAAATGGATTTCATGCCTTCATGGATTTATCATTCATGACATCTATTCACTTTTGAGAGCGAGAACTATTGATTACTTGATGGATATTGATTGGATCGTCATCTATCAAGTTATTATTAATTTAAAGTTCATGGATAAATACGATATAATCATTTAAAATTGTACTTATCTTATCTCTAGTGGACCTCCTAAGTGGCATTGAACCTAGAGCGAGTTGAGTTTGTTCTACTTGAATGAGAAGAGGATCAACAATGTCATACTCTAGATTTACCTCTTGAACAATATCAAGAATTAATTCCTCACCATCGTCAATAATAATTGTAGGGAGAGAAATAAATTTCTCTTCAAAAACAAAGTCTCTTCTCTTATCTTCCTCCTAAAACTCTACTTCCTCAAGATACTTAGCATTACCCGTCTTGAAAAAAGACCAAGTAGTGGGATCATAAAACTTAAAGCCCCTAGATCTCTCAGAATAATCAACAAAATAGCAACTAACTGTCCTAGAGTCTAATTTCTTTTCATTAGGCATATAAGGTCTAGCCTCAGTTGGATAACCTCACATATGGAGATACTTTATACTTGGTTTCTTCCAATTCATAATTCATAGGAGATTTTAACCACTGTTTTAGTTGATACTCTATTTAATATATAAGTTGCAGTTTTAAATGCCTCACTCTAAAGAGTTTCTGGTAAGTTAGAATAACTAATCATACTCCTCACCATGTCCTTATGTGTCCTATTGCACCTCTTGGCAACACCATTCATGGTCGGAGAACCAAATATGATGTATTGAGGGACAATACCACATTCTTTTAGAAACTTAGCAAATGAGCATAGACCTTGTTCATCAGATCTGTCATCTCTACCGTAGTATTCATCACTACAGTCATATCTAACGGCTTTAATTCTTTTATTGTGTAACACCCTTAACCCGAGTACGTTACCTAAATCATAGTATCATAAGTAATAATAATAATTACAGTATTAATTAAACAACTGCAACTAACTAAGGCTCACCTCCATGAACAATATGCAGCTAGTGGCTCCTACACGGGCATCGAAACTGGACTACACCACTTGCACCTGAAACCAAACAAAGCACGCGTGAGTGACATCCAAGTCACCCAATACGTGCCCCACACAGAAAACCATGGTAAACAACAAAAAAACACAAGCCTAAACTATTACAAAATGTGATTTTCAAAATCTATTTCAAAACATCATTTCTTTTTAAAACATTTGGAATCTCTAGCCCAAACCATGCCATCTTTGAAAAGCTCACATGTTCTTTTTCAATTTATACATCTTTAAAACCTTTTTATGCATTCCGAGAAATCCACATTCTCGACCAGATCCAGCATAAAACACAGGGCCTCACATGGCTCAAAACAAAACCATACACATTGGCTGGCAACTAATCAAAACATAATCCTCATTTATCGCTAGAATTTGAAGGCAAGGCATAGGTCTAAGTTTAGCTAAACCACACATCTTATTTCCACTTTTCTTATTAATGTTACCTTGATTAGAGGTAACTAGGCACACAAGCAGTAGGTAAGGACACCATTTCCCCTACCTCCCTGCACTGCCTCGGTGAAGTTCTCCATGTGGGAGGACATTGCCCCAGCCAACAGGCCTCAATTTTATTTCATATGCATGAGGATACGTCTTTTCCTAACGTCCCATCGGTGACTCGAACACCTAGGTTCATACACCCAGGCTCAGCCTACACCATCTCAAAACTCGGTAACCATGGTCGTGTTTGACAATTGGTTCCATACCGAATTGTTGACACTAACCCTCGTGGTTTTGTACTGGAAACCACGATCGTGTCTAACAATTAGCTTCATTGGAGTCTTATACTCCTATCATATTACCGACACCAACCCCTCGTGGCTCTAAAACACATTATCATTTTATTTTTAAAACTCTTGGATTTTCTATTCAAAATCATTACTCGTTGTCTTTTCTTTACAGGGAATCATTCCCAAGCTAATCATGACCCTCCATTTAGGTCTCAGACTTAACATCTTACAAAAACCAGGCATTCATATTTATTATTGGGTCTCATGTTCAAAAATTACATCAAACCAAATACTTATCAATTTCTTTCATTTTTGGGGCCTCAAACCCAAAACCATATTCAATTTCATTTATAGACTTCTATATTCCTCCATGCCATCTACATGGGGAAAACCTCATTACTACATGTCCATTATTCATTTAGAACCATCTATTTCCATTGTTCATACACATTCATTCATATGGGTTAGGGGTTTGGTTCGGCAAACCGAACCATATCGGTATACCGAACTGGACATCAAACACCCAAAACGGTCGACCGAATTTGAGATTCGGTCGTCCAAAAATCCCTGTTTTGGTTGATCGAAATACCTTTGATAGACCGAAATGTCCTGAAACGGAAGACTAAACATTTTTGGTCTACCGATTTCGGGTCTCTGGTCGAATACTGACAGCACAACAACATGTTGAATCCAATTCGACATACCGAAATGCCCGTTTCTAGAATTCATTTCCTGAGCCCTAACCATATTTTTACTGAAATTGGGACCTCCGGTGGACCTAACAAACATACCACATAAATCATAAATAAAACATAGGGTGTAGACCTCCATGTCTACTTCAAAAACCCCTCAATCCATTCTCAAATACATTAAGCATGCTATTCTAAATAAAATCATGAAGGCATGAAACTCATTTTATAATACTGTAGCATGCATTCCATTTTCTACCAAAAACCCACAAAAATCATACAACCTAGCATGATCTCTACTCATTCAAGTCATTCCCACCATTTCCATCATTCCTACTATTTTTCCATGATTTATCATGCATTTTACACTATTTTCATGCATTTATTCCATTTTCCAAAACAAAAGGGAAAAAGAGGAAGGGAGGGGTCACGTACCTCCTCGGATGAGCCAAGGCAATTTCGACGAGCTCACCCCCTCCACACGGCATGCCTCTATCTCTCGGTGTACCGCCATGGCTGCACTCCCTCTCTGGCCTCTCTGGTTTTCCCCTCCTTCTCTGCTTGCGCCTCACTCCCACTGCCCATGCCTCAAGCCTCTCCTCCTCCTCTCCTCTTATCATCTTCTCTCTCCATGGATCCCATCGACCCTTCCGCTCCCCCATCATCTTAGGCGAGGAAGGGACAAAGCAGGGTTTGCCAACTACACGCATAGGCGCCCATGAGGAGAGAAAAGTGAAGATGAAGAAGAAGAGTGGTAACATAGTGGCACTATGTTTGGGTTGACTGAGGTCCAACTCGGATCCCACACACATAGATAGGCACAACATCAACCAAACCACATAACCAGGGAAACCACTGATCCTGCCACGCAGAGAGAAACACACACACCAACAACAACCACAATATCAAATCATCCATTAATAAACCATTGTCATTACAATTAATTACATGGTTTACATTTACTAGATAATTAGGCCTAGACGTCACATATTGAGTTGATTTTCAACTTTAGCCTTACATTATTTGAACACATCCAAGGTTTGTGTTTTTTCATGAATGAGATATAAGTAACCATAATGTGAATAGTCATCTATGAATGTAATAAAGTATTATTGACCATTCCAAGATATCGTAGATAATAGTTCACAAATATCCATATACAATAGTTCTAAAACATCAGAACATTTAGTAGCACCTAATCTCCTAACATTGATTTGTTTTTTTTAATACACTTAATGCAAACTTTAAAATCTATTGAGTCAAGAGAAGGAAAAATTTCAGTTGATACAAGACTCCGCATTCGTTATTTAAAAATAAGACCTAAACACTTATGCCATAATATAACAGAATTCTCTCTTAATTTTCACTTTGTACCTCTAAATGTAGAATGCAAGGTTTCATTATGAGAAGCTATTGTATCAAGTAAATATAGTATTATTATTATTAATCAAAGAACCGATACTACTAAGATTAGAATCTTGAAAAAAACTAAAATTTTCACTTCTTTGAAGACAAAAATATCCTGATTTGTCCAATACAGAAATAGAAATCAAATTCTGCCTAAATAACAGTACAACATAAATCCCTTTCAAATCTAAATTACAACCCATTTTTGACAACAATCTAAAATTACCAATAGCTTCTATTTCAACTTTATTGTCAATATCCACAAAGATGTATCTTTCGTCGTCACTTGGTATTTGACAACTTAGGCAGTCCGCCATAGACACACTTATGTGAGTAGTTGCATTAAAATCTATCCACCAAGTGTATCTAGGTACAGAAGTTATATTAACTTTAGAACAAGCTAAAACAAAGATGTACCTTTTTTAGTACGTCAAGTGTGATACTTAGTATAATCTTCCTTCTTATGTCCATCGTTCTTACAGAAGTGATAGGTAAAGATAATCTGTCTCTATTGCTTCTTGGGTGAAACACCTGTAGCTTCATTGGGTTTTAGTTTTCTTTTGCTTTTGTCCTTAGAGGTGGAAGCCAGATGAATACTCTCTGTCTCATCTTACTTCAGTCTCTCTTTCTCTTGCACATAATGTGAAATGAGCTAATTAAGAATCCCTCTCTTCTTCTAGTAGTTGTAACTGAGCTTGAATTGACTGAATTATGCAAGAAGAAAGATCAAAATTAAATACACAAGTAAGTCTTTTGACAACTCTAACTTAAGTGATTTTAGTTTTGAAGCAATATTAGACATATCTAAAATATACTCTCATATATTTCCTTTGATCTTGTATCTAATAGAAATTAAATTTTCCAATAGTGTATTAGTTTCCGTCTTTTCATTCTTGGTAAATTGTTTCTCAAGATTATCGAGAAACTCTCTAGTAGTTGTCTCTTCAGACATTATACACCTAAAAGTTTCTGAAGTAGTGTGTCTCATGATCATCAAACTTAATCAATTGAAACTCTCCCATTTTTCATAAGCATTCTTGTCCTCAACTAAACTTTCAGATTTAAAAGAAAGGGGTTGTTTCGTCCTTAAAACTGAATCTAAATTCATGCACCTGAGAATAATTATAACATTCTCTTTCCAATACTTAAAATTAGTGTCATGAGCATGGGGATTGAATTTTGTTGCTACTTATGAAGGCAAATGCATTAACTGAATCAATTAATAAATATTTGAAAACCAAAAGAATAGTTAGTCCAATGCCATATCAATCTTTAACAATAAAGAAACAAATAAATTAATTCAATTTATGGTCAAGCTCATCTCAAGATACCTAGCGTAACATTGACATTGAACCTTTGGGGAGAAATGTAACTTGTAAGTTGTACTCTTCAATATAGTAATCAAATGCTGACAATTAATTTTGTCAAGTAACAAACCTTCCTTCGGGTTGACAAGTTACCCGCATAGAACAATCGTATAATTGTCACACATTTAGTATTATAGGTGTGCTTGACATTCGACCAAATAGTAACCTTCCTTTGGGTCGATTATTATCCGTCCAAATGTCAATCTCAAATGTACAAACATCTTCTATGTCGAATAGGCTAATTTTGGTAAGAGAGCATACTTTGGTAGAGTATTGCTTTGATTAATCTATTCTTAAAATAAAAGATAAATTATATTTAATTACTAATAATGAATTTATTTGATGTCATAGATCATGAACTAACATTTAATGTATATTAAATCTTACATGTCAAAATTAAATTATGCAAAAATTAAACAATGCAAAGCTTATCATTGCAAAATGTTTGACATTTTTCTTATTTATACCATTCACATTGTTGTTTATGATTTCAAAAATGCGTAAAATAAAGAAAATGCGTGATTTCTATTTACACGTACTATTTATACGTAAATCATTTAATAATCCATGTGTTCCCTTTTTTTTTTTTCATATGGTCTTTTTGTTCTTCTTTGTCCTACTTCCGCCATCAAATCCCACAAGGCCTATATATCATTCCACCAAATCTTGACTAGCAAGAGACCGCATGGATCCGATGACGATGATGACAATGCTCTTCTCGGGAGATCGGCAAGGGAGGGCAAGGGAAAGATCTTAAATTCTAGATTTTATTTTATTTTAATCATTTTAGTGTATGAAATAATGATTTCTACATAAATCAACCATGATTCTAGAGTCTTTGATGATTTAATCATGATTACAGTTCTGATACCACTTATTAAAAAATATATCACATAGATTTGATACATACACCAAATAAGGAAGAATACAAAGGGAAAACGACATATTATCATGATAAATCAACAATCATAAAAAAACGAGATCAGAAGTGTATCTGAATCCATAATGAGAATCAGAGTGTTTGTTCTTTACCACGCATTTGTAATCTGATCATCTAAAACCATCAAACTCTTCTTTATTGTCTTTCTTAAGATAGGGATGAGAGAGAAGGGAGGCGAAAAGTCTTAGAGTTTGGGAATTATGACCTTTATTTATAGAATGTATATTTTTACATATTTCTAATCGACCTATTAACAAATAAAAAAATGTCGAATAGTCTCCATACAATCAATCCATACCATTTAAGATGTCAATAGTTTCAACATCAAATCAAGTAGATTACTTTTAATAAGTCAAATCATAAAATAGTTTATAATATTTTAATTAATTTTATATTAATTGACATTTTATAGGATTTGAAACCAACAACCACCACCAAGGACATTTATGACGTGATAATTTCCAAATCATTGGACGATGGACACTTGCCACATGGTGGTAGAGTATGTCAACTTTCTTCTGTTCTTTAATCTACAGTATTGTTTGTATTATTATCTGTAAATCAATAAGTATACAGACCTTTCCTGTGGGCGGAGGTGGTGAGGGTGCGGGAATTTGCTTTTTCTCGAAGTTATAATAGCTTGATATCATCGACAAGAATAGTTTTTTTTTTTTTTTTGTTAACGGTATTAGTATTTCTTTTAATATCTTTTCTTACATCCCAGTAAGTCATAAGTTTCAATAGATGTTACAAAAACGAAATCCCCGTCACGCAGCAGGTGACACAAAAGATGGGGAGTGAAAGTGTTGATAAAATAAAGACAATCAACACAGGATCGGCCTTTAGCAGCCACAAAATAAAAATTCCTATGTTAAACTGTTTGAGCTTGTAGATAAGAGTTAACCAGAGGTTAAAAATGCCCTGAGATCAG
>JAMKQA010247286.1:0-14421 GCA_024699735.1 Posidonia australis
TGTTTTGGTTTTCCTTGTCTTCCATAATAGATTAGGTGGCGACTCCGTTTTATTTTGCTTTTTCGACGTGATTTTGCCGACCGATTTCGCATTCATTTGCGGAATCTCCTCGCCGGCATGGTTACACTATCCTTGTAATTCTTGATGTAGTTAACATCAAATCAGTTCTTGATACAATGTTGTCTCAATGCCTGCCTAAACCTGTACATATTAGTAAATCTAGCTCTCTTTTGCATACTAGGATCCTTAAGATCAATAACAAAGTCATCACCTTCAAAATTATGAATCACTGCTTCATCCTTTTCTAAGTCCTCCTCTGCTTCGTACTCTTCTTCTTCTTTAATATCTTCTTCTTCAACCTCTTCTTCTTCAGGCACAAACTTTGCATCATCATTGTTGTCCTCTTCAAAATCATTAAGGTCGTGATAGCTTGTTTCAAAATGACAATAGGCACTGTCATTTTCACTCTCAATTTCCTTACCATCCTCTTATTCATTGTCAACCACAGGTAGTGCCTCATTAGGATCACATCTTAACAAAATAGAAGGCGTATTATTCCTCTTCTATTTCTTTTTCTCCAACTTCTCCTTCTTTCTATCACTAAGACTTGATAATGGACTGCCAATTTTCACTAAAGTAACATACAATTTGATCACATTTTTAAATGCTTTATTGACATCAAACATGTTCATGAGGTCTTTATCTATCCTGAGAAACACCAATTCTATTGGTCTTGAATTATGTACCACTCATGCCATGTCTAATATATCTTCAAGTCTCCAAGAAAGATATGCTGCTAAATCCTCAGTTAAGTCCAACACATTAGAATACTCTAAGTATAATTTCACTGTGACTTGTTTACCAAAATAATACTACTTCCTATCAGTTCCTTCTATTGTCCCAAAATAACCACCATACTTGACTACAACATTGAAGACAATATCACTCATACTTGACCCTAACATACAAAGACAATAACATAATTGGAAGTTAGCAAACATGTAAATCATAAGAAACAAACATTTCTTCAATCTCATACAAACTTGTTAATGAAAAAGGAATCCTAAACCTAACAAAATTTAGGTAAAAAAAACCTACCCTATGAAAACCCAAATCTACATTGATGATGAAAGATCAATATAGTAAGGTTACCTTGGGCATCACAGATCAAAACAGGGAGGAAGAAGGCTTCGAGTCTTCGACCAGCACAACGCTTGATTTATCCAATAGAGTGTCACCATCTGGAAAGAAAAAAACCCTCAACTAGCATGATGGAAATCCTTAACCAGTAGAACATAGCTACTTAAGTATCATGAAAGCTCTCGATAAACTATCCTCACTAAAGAAGAAGTAGATCGATCAATTAGTCGACCTAGGACTTGGGATTTCAAGGAAGAACAAAGGAAAGGGAAGAGAGGGGTAAATGGGAAATTTTGGAAACAAAGGTTAGGGATTAACTAAGGTTGATACAATTTACTAGATGGAATCCCAGGTCAGACATTCAACTAACACTAGGATGTTTTTAATAAGTAGAAAAACTTTAAGGAGTTAGTACAAACCTAATAAAAGGTGGGGAGAAGTTACAAACGAGAATAAACTTAAAGGATTATATGAAAATTGTCCTATATAATAACATGTCTAGTATTGTCAAAAAAATAGTTGTCTACCAAATTGAATAGATGAATAGAGATTGGGTACCCTAAGTATTTGAATTCAAGTTCAAAGATTATTAATCATATATAATAATCATATAGGGATTCAATCGTAATCCTGAATAGATTCAAAAATCGATATTCAAATTCAATGAATATTTTTGAATTTAGGTGTTATAGGAATCAGTAAAAAATCCTACCCAATTTCTATATAAACAATGTTGACATGTGACCTCTTAAAGATTCAAATTTGACGGATAAAAGAATACATTGGTGGTTGAAAGAGGCAACAACAACGCCACTTTTTTTAATCAAAACTGAATCTTTCTAAGAACAACAATATTATTATGGTGTAAACTAATGAAACAGTTAGTTAATCCTAATTCACTTTTTTGAATTTTAAATTCTCTTTCATCTTTGTGTACTTTTTTATATTAAAAAAATCTAAGTGTTGTGATTCAAAATTTAATTTATAACATCACACTTCCTTTCTTCTCTATAAATATTTGAGGCTTCATCCCCAAGAAGCCAAGCACCCCTTTCCTTCTCTTCCCTTCTCTCCTCTCTCTTCCTTTCTTCAACATAGGGAGGAAGCACAATGCTTGATTCATTTAATAGAGTGTCACCACCTAAAAAGAAAAAACCCTCGACTAGCACAACGGAAATCCTTGACTAATAAAACGTAGCCCCTTAAGTGCCCCTTAAGTACCACGGAAGCTCCCAATTAACGATCCTCACTAGAGAAGAAGTAGATCGATCAATTAGTCGACCTAAGACTTGGGTTTTCATAGAAGAACAAAGGAGAGGGGAGAAAGGAGTAAATGAGAAATTTTGGAAACAAAAGTTAGGTATTAACCAACGTTAATAAAATTTACTAGATGGAATCCTTAACCAGACCTCAGTTAACTAACATTAGGGTTTTTTTAATAAGTAGAAGAAGTTTAAGGAGTTAGTAAGAACTTGATAAAAGGTAGGGGGAGGTCACAAATAAGAATAAATTTAAGAGATTATATGAAAATTATCCTATATAATAACATGGCTAATAGTGTCAAAAAAATAGTTATCAATAGACGAACAGATATTGGGTATCCTAAGTATTTGAATTCGAGTTTAAAAATAATTAATCACATATAATAATGATATAAGGATTCAATCTTAATCCTAAATAGATTCAAAAATAGATATTGGAATTCAATGAATATTTTTGAATTCAAATGTTATAGGAATCATTAAAAATCCTACCCAATTGCCATAGAAACGATGTTGACGTGTGACCTCTTAAAAACTTTAAATTTGACGGATAAAAGAATACATTGGTGGTTGCAAGAGGTAACAACGCCACTAATTTTTTTATCAAAACCGAATCTTTCTAAGAACTACAATATTATTATGGTGTGAAGTAATGAAATAATTAGTTAATCCTAACTCACTTTTTAAAATTTTAAATTCTCTTTCATCTCTTTGTACTTTTTGTATATGAGTATAGATCGATTGCATGCTCCTTCAACTTTTAAAACCACTTTTATATTAAACAAATCTGGTTTTTGGTTTTTTTTTTTTTTGAAATTCAAAAATCAGATGCATTACAATTGTCCTCCCCTTCAAATCAAACCCTAAAATATATTTAAACCAATCCTATCCCTCCAAACCCTATAGCAACCGCCATCTTCAACCCCTCTAATCCTACCTCACCGTTAGCCCCAGTGCCGTGCCGTCGCTCTCACGCCAGACACCCACCTTGGCCAGCTCCCCTTCTCCTTCACTGTCGCTCCTGGGGCACCCAAGCAGATCTACCTATTCATCGTCTTTTATCCCATGTACGACCACATTGAGGGCCTCGCATGACGTGCAAAGATCAGAGTCGACAACGTCCACAGCGTTGAGGGCCTCTTCTACTAGGTACTCGAGACGCTCCCTCACGAGGTGCTCCAACAGATAAACACCCCATGCAGGTCTGATGGAGACAACGACGACAACATCCCTGTCCTCGCAAAGGCAGTCAACCTCACATAGGCCGACGCCTTCCTCTTCGGTTTCCCTACCAGGTATGGGAGCATGGTGGCGCAAATGAAGGCTTTCTTCGACTCCACCGACCAGCTTTTGAGGGAGCAAAGGCTTGCTGGAAAGCCTTCGAGTTTCTTTGTCATCGGCTAGGTGTTGACCAGGGATGTTGGGTGTGAGGGAGTTGGGGTTTTTCTTTGTGCAAAAGGGTTAGAGTTTGGATTTTTCTAAGATGTGATTTCGAAAATCCAAGGCAGATTGTTGCATAAATCATTGTGAAAGTCCAAACTAGATAAATGTGTTTATACAGATTTGCAGTTGCAAAACCCCAAACGCATTTGTACAGATTTAGTTTTATTGTAACAATTTAGTTTCGTGTTACTATTTAGGGTCCAAATTAGTAATACTAATTTAGTTTGATTGTAACAATTTAATTTTGTGTTGTTGTTTGGGACTATGATTTGTAGAGGCGACATGCTATTTTGCAACATATATAGAGGGATAAATACAAATTACAAATTTCTAAATTGTAACATGAAACTGTTTTAAAAACGTAAAACTGTTTCACCTGTTTAATATTATTTCAAAATCATAATACTATTTTACCTTCTTAATACTGTTATAATTTAGTAATACTATTTTATGTTAGCAATTTTGTTTAAGAATAATATAACTGTTTAATTTTAGTGATACAGTTTCAATGTTATTACTGTTTCATTCTGTTTTTGAAAATTGTACATCCAAAATCATGCTACTAATTTTAAAAACATATAGCATTTTATGAAAGATATTTTCAATCTAATCCATTCAATCTATATTAAGAAAACTACAAATTAAGATTTTAATTTTTAAAATCATAGTAGTTTCATGGCATTAACCACCACTAATAAATTCAAATTGTAACCTTCTAGATAAAAATGTTAATTAAATTCCATTAATTGTGGAACAATTAAATCCATGATACAAACAAGTATACTCGTAATCCATTAACTTTCCAATTACAATTACTACTCACCACTATAAAAGGAAATTATCCAATTCAAAATACAACAAATATCAATTTAATTAATTAAAAAAGAAAATACAAAATCACTCATCTTGAAATGATAGTTTTTTTTTATTTAACATTAAATTTCAATCCAACCATCATCAAATATCATCCTTAAATTAGCTAATTTAAAAGAGAATGCAACTGAACTAACTTCTTTTATATATTAAAAAAAAATCTAAGTGTTACGATTCAAAATTTAATTTATAACATCACTAATGTCTTCCTTTCTTCTCTATAAATAGTCGAGACTTATCTCAGAGAAGCCAAGCACCCCACCTCTTCTCTTCTCTTCTCTTCTCTTCTCTTGGGTAAGTTTCTCTTCTCTTCTCTTCCCTAGTAAGTGGTCTTCATAATGAGGATAATAGTAGGTCCTGTGTTGCTTGGAGGTGCCAATTTCTACCCGCGAGACAGTGGCGTGCCATTGCGAACAGAACCACTGTTTGCCAACTTTGAGTTCCATGTCTACGAACCTGATGATCCACGGAAACAATATCATTACGGTAAGGAAGGCAACGTCGTGGTTGTGAACGTGCTAGACAAGTCATCAGATACCATCCCAATGGATCTCCTCCTGGGCTATGAGTCCTCCGTGGAACAAGCCTTGGATCTTCTCTCCTCAGAGGACGTCCGAGACAACATCCCTGAAGTGTACGAGGTGCGTAACGACGTCGCCGATGACCTCGCCTGGTTCCTCCGCGCCGAAGCAACCAGGGCCTCCGACGACAACGACGACGACTACCGGCGGGAGAGGAAAGTGGTCCACGTGCGCGTGGATATGTGCTCCTACTTCTCGAAGCCACATTCCAAGTGGCACCCGAAGGCGGCCGCCAGGGAATTCATCGAGTCGCAGCTGGCGAGGTTCCTGTGGTCCGGCGACGACGACTGGAGAAGGAGCATATGTCCGGTATGTCTGAAAGAGTATGTGCCGGGAGAGAGCGAGGTTGCAAGCATTCCCTGCTGCGGACATGCCTTCCATGAGTATTGCATCACCAATTGGTTGGAGGTGGACGGTTCATGTCCTATGTGCGACGTTGTTCATGCACCAACAGATGTAGACGAGGAAGATGACGATACGTATCAGGGAAAGGAAGAATGCTGCAGTGCTCAAAGAGACCCTAGCTTGCTCATGCCAATCCTATTATGCTCTTTTCTTTTCACCTTTTTTAATCTGCTTGTCCAGTTTCTTTAGGGTATCTTAGGTTTTAATTCTGTGTTGGTTTCTATGTTTAGGGTAACCTAGGTTTTCTAGTTGGATGATTTTTAGGTAATTGCTTTTAAGTTGAGAAAGAGTTCAGACAAAGATATTCTTTTCTGTTTACTTTGTATCGATCAATTTCTTAAATTTAGCTCTTGCTGCAGTATGTCGTATGATATGATCAATTCTATTATTGATGCAAGATGAGTTTTCCAAGGTTTCAGGATGTTATATGTTCTTTAGCCATCATGTTTTATGGAGAGGTAATAAATGTATATATTGCAAGTTGTGGAGGATGATATTGCTATTTTAAGAAGAAAAAAAAAAGCAGGGATTGTTTAAAAAAGGAAATAACTTATTTTAGTAAGATTTATAATTGCTAAATCGGATGAAATTAAATTGGAGTAGCAAATTCAATAAGATCCTTATATTTTTGTGACTATTGAGTATTTGAATGATGAAACAAAAATGAGAATAGCATATATTCAACAATACCATGTCAATGTTATATGGTATCTACTAGGTTTCATGGGACTAACAAATCTAGAAAGGTTCCTTTATCATTATGTTACAAATAATTCAAAAATAAAAATAAGAAACACGATAGTTACTAAGATATTTATCACGAATTTTATATTCCCTAAAAAGAAGGAGATATAATTGTATTATCATACCTAAAAAGATAGATATATAATTGTATTATCTTGCCTAAAAAGAAAGAGAGATAATTGCATTATCTCCTGTAAATATAAGGAGAGAAGATTTCATATCTTCATATTTATTAGGAAGGATAAACTCATATGTCAACTCTTTCTTTTACTATCTGTTGCGAGTACACGTATCATAACTCTTGATAGTCATTCGCCTAAAGCTTATTGCATTGTGGAGACCGAATAATACTTTAAGCATAGGTATTTGATAACATCCTAGTAGAGTACAAAAATAGTCTCTCTTTTTTTTGTTAACGATTAAGATAGATAGTATTCCATCGGCTTGAATGTCTGATAAGAAACATTGTCAAAGTATAAATATTACAGAACCGCAAGCATATCTGCCATAATAAAGTCTCAAAATTTATCCCCAAGATGGATCAATTGAAATGTTACAGCAAAAAATTGTTTTTTCTTTTAAACTAAATCAAGCCATTATCACTCTTGCATGGCATTCTGAGATTCATCTCCAGATGGTTCATTAAAAGAAGAAGGTCTTGATGAGGAAGGAATAGAAGGTGCAATGGAAAACTCCACAGGCTTGTGAAGCCATCGCAAAAACAAATTGCAACATATCTTACTTCTCAAAACTTGAGACAAGATTTTCCACCTAGAATTTCACAAAAAGTCTTCTAAAGAATGATTTTTCATTATACACAAGTAAGATCTCTTCATATTCTTATAGGAAAAATTTTATTTATGCATAGAATCCTATTTTGCATGTTATTTGTGTTTCTATTATAATTAATTGTATTATTGTGCCTGACGTCAATATATTTAGCATACTTGGATGGATAAACTAGGGATTAAAACACCTTGCAAGATAAATTGGTGTAAATTCTACATTAAAAAAAACCAGTAAAATCTTACTGAAATACCAGTCCATGTTTTCATATGAAATTCAAATGATATGAAACTTAACTCACAGGAAGTGTCAGACATGATATCCTCGAATGATATATGCAAATTAACGATGCAATTTTCCTGCTAATCAAAAGATGTGTGTTTGCACACCTGACAGGCCGAGACCTCTAAGGAAGGTGCACGTCTCAGTGTTCTCACCAATGGAATTGCAGGGTTTTACTCAAGGAAAAATTGGTTAATTTTAAACCTTTGGATTTAGTAAAAGGTGGTTGGTTAGGAGGAGATTCGGTGAGATCAAAGACGAATGAATTTATTGTTTCCATGCAGAATGGAGGCGATAGCAAGGCATCTGGCATGTGTTTCCATTTCCCCGTAAGAAAGAATTCATGTCTTCTGTGAAATGGTATTATTGTGAAGAGGGAAAAAAGAACATCTGTCATTCAACCCTTCTCCCAAAACCTGCATGTCTCCCCCTCTCTCTCTCTCTCTCTCTCTCTCTCTCTCTCTCTCTCTCTCTGTGGAGTATGGTCAACAACATCCTAACAAACTGGCGAGCACAGCTATCAAACTTCATTGCAATTAATACAGGCAAAGCCCCAACTTTAGATGTCTTTGATAAAGTCAACTTCCTCCTCTTTCTTTAATTGCTAGCCACTCTATGTAAACACCATCTCTGCAACTCCTCCTCATCACTTCTTTCATCACCAGCCTTCTTTCCTCACCAACATTTCCAGGGAAAGTTGCTAGTTATCAAAGTACTTGACAAGGAATGGTTTTCCTCATGGTTTTGCTAAGGAAAGCATCACATTGGATGCTATCTTGTTATAGAGAAGCCAAGAAGATCAAAATCTATGGCCTCTCTTCTCACAGAACCTCCTCCTCTTCTTCCAAATCACCGCACTATGCATCCTTGTACGCATCAGTGAGCAAGTGTTCTTGTGTGGGTAGAGAAGAGCAGACCCTAGTATGCGACATCCAAGGAGCCCTTATCAGATCCACGTCTCTCTTCCCATACTTCTTGCTTGTGGCCTTTGAAGGTGGCAGCATCCTCAGAGCTTTCCTCCTCCTCCTCTCTTACCCACTCCTCCTGGTACTAAACCATGCAGACCAAACCCTAACCCTAAGACTCATGATCTTCATCAGCTTCTGTGGTCTGAGGACAAGAGACATGGACACTGTGGCAAGAGCAGTACTCCCCAAGTTCTTGTTAGAAGATCTCAACCT
This sequence comes from Posidonia australis, assembly GCA_024699735.1. Lineage (NCBI taxonomy): Eukaryota > Viridiplantae > Streptophyta > Magnoliopsida > Alismatales > Posidoniaceae > Posidonia > Posidonia australis. The sequence continues at coordinate 8,698 of JAMKQA010247286.1, forward strand.
CCACGCCTACCAAGTGGTGTCCTCCACAGGGAGGAAGGTGGTCTTGACATGCATGCCAAGAGTCATGGTGGAGAGTTTCCTCAAGGACTACCTCTCAGTGGATGAAGTCATAGGCACTGAGCTGCATGTTGTTAATGATAGCCATTTCTTCTCTGGATTCCCATCTGGATCTGGTATTCTTATCAAACACAGAGCTCTCAATGAATACTTTGATAAAACAAAACCTGATCTTGCACTTGGTAGCTCCTCCAATCTCCATGATCACCTCTTCATGTCCCTTTGCAAGGTAGAAGTATATACATTCTTCGCATGCATGTGAATTTTCTGTTACTTTCTTCTGTTGATGATTTCAATCACATGATGGTCATATCTATACATGTAGGAAGCATATGTGGTGAGCAGGGATAGCACAGCAGCGGTGCCAAGAGAGAAATACCCAAAGCCATTGGTGTTCCATGATGGTAGACTGGCCTTCTTCCCAACTCCATTGGCAACCTTCCTTCTCTTCCTATGGCTTCCACTAGGTGTGGTCTTGGCCTTAACAAGGGCCGTTCTCGGCATTTGCACACCATACAGTTTGAAACTTCTGACCAATGCGTACATCGGCTTTACGATTCGTGCGAAAGGCCTCGATCAAGCAGATGGTGAAGTTGATCGGTACCATTGCAACCAACGCAGAAGAGCAGGCGTGCTCTACGTTTGCACCCACCGGACTTTGTTGGATCCGGTGGCTCTAAGTGCAGTACTGAGGAGGCCGGTCACGGCCGTGACATATAGTCTCAGCCGTGTATCTGAGATCATCGCTCCAATAAGGTATCATACACGAACGGTTAATGTTTTGCGTGAGACACATTGAATAATCTAACATCAGGATTTTGATTGATATCGAGATAATGGTAGTATATATGCTTTTTCTTTTTCCTGATACGATAGAACTGTTCGGTTGACGAGAGACCGAACACGCGACGGAGTCACGATGGAAAGGCTGCTAGAGGAAGGAGACCTGGTGGTTTGCCCGGAGGGCACGACCTGCCGGGAACCGTACCTCCTCCGGTTCAGCCCACTGTTCGCCGAGCTGACTGACGACATTGTGCCAGTGGCCGTGGACGTGAAGGTGAGCATGTTTTATGGGACGACCGCGTCCGGATACAAGTGGCTCGACCCTTTCTTCCTGCTCATGAACCCCAACCCGGTATACACGTTGGAGTTCCTCGGAAAGGTGCCGAGGGAGCTGACATGCACCGGTGGGCTGAGCAGCCGCGACGTCGCGAACGGGATACAGAAAAAGCTGGCGGACGCGTTGGGCTTCAAGTGCACCACCCTGACTAGGAAGGATAAGTACCTGATGCTCGCCGGAAACGAAGGCCTAGTCACCACTAACGTCCGAGCGATAGGCCGGTGGTAGTCAATTTTTTTCCTCTCTTTTTTGAGATGCTGATGGAACTCGATCCATTCCGTTCACTTGAAGGAATCGAGTAGGTCTTATAAATTACAGGATCGATTGTGTTCAGAGTGTTTGTTTTGGCAGAACTGCTGTAGTTGAGTGTTTAGTTGCTTTTGTTTCCCTGGTTTGTGGTTGCATCGATGGACAGCAGTGATCTCTCAGGCATTGCTTGCTGCTAATGAATAACCTTTCAACTTTTTCAAGATTAAGTTATGGAATAAATTTCCTTACTTAGAGCTTCGAATTAAGAGAATTGGGTTGTTGGGCTGAGTTTATTGTAAAGTGGTGTTTATTATTGTAGCCAGTGGTGTGTTTCTCCCATCCAGTTGTTTGATACTTTGATACGGCAAAAACCAAGTGAATAACTTTATGCCAAACATTGCAATTTACATCTCAAACATAGCAATCACTTCCCTAGGTAGAGTAGTGCTTGGCAATATAATACCCAAGTGCTCTTTTTCTTTACATGTACACCAAATATCAACTTTCCCACCGAATCCAACCTTTTGTTCTTCAATAGGAGAAGAAAAGGAGAAATTAGCAAAGATCACACATGGCTCCGCTGTCTCCTCCTTTTAGTAGTTTTACCTTAGCCCCATATAACAAATAACAGCAAGAAAAGAGAGATACAACACCATTAGCATTGTATATTAGATTAAGGTTTGCACCCAAGATATAATGAAATGGAAGACTTCATGCCCAAACATCCTTTTTTTTTTTCTCACATTGTTTCCTCTCCTTCTCTCCTACTTTTACTTCTTTGTTCTTGCTTGCACAACGTTAACTCCCATCCTCCACACCCAAGTTTCCTTTTATTCCATTTCCTATATTATCTTTGTTTCCACTCTTTTTCACATAAGCCAACACAAGAAAGCTCCGATTCTCTTCCTTAAGTAACAAAATAGATAGAAGGGAAGACTCCCTTTCTCTTGATGGTCGGTCTCAAATGCTCCATTTGCTAGCTGAAAGATCTCTTACCAGGTTGGAGAATAGATACATAGACGAATTCAAGAAGTTGTTGCGGTGATTGAAGAAGAGCTCTTGGAGTAGATGCGCATGAGGACCTTGCAGTATATCATCCCTTTGTTTTTCATGAGCATCCTTTTATGCTCTGGTGAGTGCAATGTCCTTGCAGAAAGTTTCCTTCACATTTTTTTTGCCTTGTAGAAATGTCTCAGATAGTAGAATACACGCTATTCTAACCACAATTCAGGCTTGACACCCAGTGCAAGTCTGTTGAAGTTTAACCAACAGTAGAATGCAAGTCTTAGAAGCAATAATCTTGGATCAGGACCCATATTGTGTTTCACTACTTGGTGAATATATCCAATAAAAGCCTTCTTCATAAGACTACAACAAATGTTGTACAACCTGAAATCAATTGTTAAGAATTCAATTCACTAGTTCATGGTGTTACAACTACAACACCAAAATTGTTTGTTGATATAGACAATGCAATTCAAACTAACCATTCCAAAATAGCATTGGCAGATACTAGATGTCTTAACGAAGCCCTTACAGTAACACTATCAAAATCCACAGGTGTCAGGGGATAAGATAACTGGATGTATTAGAATAAATTACAAGGTAGAAGCTCAATTGAATCTACAAAATCACCTGCCAAATAGGGATTACTTTCTGGAACATTTTCTGCTAAAATTTAGTTTCAAGGTTATATCTAAAATAGTTTTATTCTGTCAGGGACATTTATCAAAAGGTCAAAGGATGGGGTTCCTAGACTAGCGCAGGATCAGAGAATTGTACCTGTAAACAAGAAGCTGATGGAGAATGAACTGGGATCCATGGGCAGGATGTCCCAACTAGACGTTGTCACTCCAATGACTACAGTTCCCATTATTAACCCAACCACCCCAACCACAACAACACCTATAGTCAACCCAATATCATCAACGCCGATCATTCCAGTGACGCCAAACACAGCTCCAATGGTAGGCAATCCTATCCCCAACTTGACTCCAACAACAGGGGGTACTCAGGGTGGCTCTTCAGGTCAGAGCTGGTGTATTGCAAGCCAGGCTGCTACTGATACTGCACTCCAAGTTGCTCTGGATTATGCTTGTGGCTACGGAGGTGCAGACTGCTCAGCAATTCAATCAGGAGGAAGCTGTTTCAACCCAGATACAGTTCATGATCATGCCTCATATGCATTCAACAATTACTACCAGAAGAATCCAGTTCCAACAAGCTGTGACTTTGGAGGGACAGCAATCGTTACAAATACTGATCCAAGTAAGCTATTCACTCCAAATTGTTACATGGTATTGTCTAAGAATATGTGAGTGCTTCTGTATGATGCCTTTCATCCTGTTATCGTAACACCATAGATGACAAGAAAGATGGAAAGCTGGGAAAATGTCAAATTTAAGAAAAACAGAAATATTATCAACACAATAATATTATGAAACAGAATTTATAATAGATATATTTTTTGCAACGTGTAGGTACTCAGAATTGTCAATTTCCTTCATCAAGGTATGAGAATCCATTATACCTGTTCCTTTATATGTTATCTCCTGTATCTGACAATGTGATTGACTAATAATAATTATTGTTGTTACAGCACAAGTTCCTCTGTTCCTAACACTAACAACCCATATGGAACAGCATCGCCAGTTTTTGGGACTGCTCCTCCCGATTCAACTGGAACAGATTCAAGTTATGCAACCACTAAGTTGGTGAATATAACACAAACCATGTTGGTTTGTCTCCTGATGATACTTATCACTATAAATCATCTATAAAGACAGTATTGCAATTAACAAGTGAATGGAAAGAAAATGTCTATTCATTCACTGGGATGCCAATTGCTCTTATAAATTGCATTTCTTACCCAAGGAAGGTGGTACAAATGAAAGCCCAAGGGAAGAAAGCTCTACAACAGAGAATTTGAAGTGCTCAGGAATGACTGTACAATTTCAAAAGAGAGAGAGATCTTACAAGAAGTTTACCCTTTTGGAAGCTCCTCACAATGGGCATCTCGTAGCCTATATTTTTATTTAGAACAATAAATACTTTCGTTCTTGTTTATTTACTAAGTAAACATAGTTAACTTAAAATTGTTTGGGGATGGTCTCCAGCTCAAAAACAGGAGGATGCATGCTTATATATGGTTAGAAAAAGAAGGAACTTTCTTATTGTTCACTTGCTCTAATAAATAAAGCTAAAGTTCTCTACCCTGTGGATGAACACTAACTTGAGGCAGCAAACTTGCGGATCATTCATATACTATCACAATGATTCAAAAAGATGAATTATATTTTTTGTAAATGCTTTGTTCATATTTTTCATTTATATCTAGGCCTGGCATGATGAACTTACCATTCAATTACATTGGCATTCAATATTGCTTAGCCTAAATAACAAAGACCATTAGTACCTGATATTCTCCAGTTAAACATTAAGGATATTCCCACAAAAGAAAAAATAAGGATAGTCCCAAAAAAAAAAGTCAAAAACTACAAGGCTAAGATGGAGATTCACATGAAAAATAGGACTGCTAGTCCAATAATGTTTACAAATTTTTACTGTTTCTTGTGTTCAGAACCCTGATTAGTCCTTGTATCTTCAAAGTGAAACAATACTCTAAATAAGGATAATAAGCCTGCCAGTCATTTACGAAACCATTATGGATAATGATCCATGACAAGCAACAAAATCAGAAGATGGGCATCCATGTAACCATAACCAACATCTCTTATTTACATTCAGTCTCAAAAACGTTTGTGTATCATAGGCAACTTCTCTTATTCACATTCTCTCTGAAATATATGAGATATGGTACTGTAGAAATGGTTCTATGCATGCTCAACACTATTGCTGTAAAGCATGACTCAAACGTAGATACATGGATGCTGGTCCACTCTGACCATATCTCTGGAGGTTTCTTTATTTCTAACTTAACATACTGGTAACACTTGAACTAATGAGAACAAAGTCAGAATAAGAAAATGCATGGCACTGAAACAACACAAATAAGGGCTAAGGTGGCGATAATTGACCCTTGATCAAATGCTTTGCGCAAGCTTGCCGTCCATGAGAAATGTTAGTAAGCCAAATATCCAGCAATAACCAAGGAAACTATTGCACCAACTGACGTTCCTCTGTTATTGACACAAGCAAAAGGAAAAGGGATATAGTTTCACAGGGAACTAGAGTTTTTACTATAACAAATAAGATAAGTTATAGCACGAAAAATCCATGCAATATCAGAAAGTAATGATTTGTACTCTGAAACCTCTGCACATTGATATGCTAATTAG